>CM065477.1:29514159-29540192 GCA_032872505.1 Leptopilina syphax | reverse complement strand
TGAATTAAGAAATTTGAATTAAGAAAATTGAATAAAGAAAAATTAAATTTCAAGAATAAGCACAATAACTTTAGAAAAGAATAATTTTCCAGGATTCCAATCAAAATTCCCTGACTTTTCCAGGTTTTTTCAACGTTTTATAAAAATTTCCCTGACATTTCCAGTTTTCCAGTTTCCAGTTGCGTGGCAACCCTGTAATTTCTTAAGGGGTTCTTGAGGTCGCTGAATACGAATTTTCACCTTAGTTTAAAAAAATAAAAAATGGCGGATCCAATATGGCTAACGAATTTTTAAAAAATTTATCAGATTTTTGAATTTTTCAAACTGAGGTGAAATTCGTATTCAGCGACCCCCAAAACCCCCGAGTATAACGTTTCAGGTAAATCCAATAAATTATTTAAAAATTAGTCAGCCATATTGGATTCGACATTTTGAATTTTTGAAAACTTAAGGTGAAATTCGTATTTAGCACACCCAAAAACCCCCGAGTAAACGAATTTCAGGCTTATTTTTAATTATATCTTTTTTACAGTCAGTTTTTTTGCGAATTTTATTAATTTGTGAAGAAACTTGACGTGATGGCGGAAATTTTTTTCGGATTCAAATTCAATATTATTTTCAAGAATTTTAATAAAATTCTCGGCAAAATTTCAATTAGGTATTTCCAAAAATTGTCCCCCATTGTCAATGATTTTTAAAATCTACTATTTTAATAAAATTTTTCTAGAAGAATTCAATTATTTAAAAAAAAAATAATAAAAAATTCTACGCAAATCTTTAATTACGATTTTCATAAAAATAATAAAAATTTCACAGAAATTCAATTATTTACAAATTTTATTATAAATTTCTTTCGCAATCATTCAATTATTTTCATAAATAATAAAAATTTTACAAAGATTCAATTAATTTTCGTCAGTAATAAAATTCATTTTATAAATTCAATTATTTTCATAAATAATAAAACTCATTGCAGAATTTAAATTATTTTTAACATATCCTTACGGTTTAACCTGATTATATTCTGACTGATTTCTGTCGATTATTTCTTTGAAAAAACTTAATTTGAGAGTCGTATAAATAAAACTTCCAGTGCAACTTGAAGCTAAATAGTTGTTTTTTAATATCAAAGCAAAAATGAAATAATTAAAAATTAATTTTAACCCGCAAATTATAAATTTATTTCCTGCAAGATTGAAAAATGATAAAACCGTAGGGGGGTAAATACAATTTTAATCGAATTCCTCGAACAATGTAATTATTCTTAAAAATTTTATTAAAATTCGTCAAAAGAATTTTAATTATTTAAAAATTTATTGATAAAAATATTTCTAATAAAAATTTATTTAAAAATGGATTTCAGTTAAAATTTTAGACTATTAATTGAATATTAAAAGCAATATAGCGTGAATATTTAGAAATAATTGGATTTTGAAATTAATTGTTTTGAAAAAGCTTAATTGGATTATTTTTATTACTTTAAGTTTTTATTTTCTATATATATTTAATGGAAGAATTTACGACAAATAATTGAAATTTCGTAATATTGAATATTGTAAACAAATGGATTAGAAAATTGTCAAAGAACTTTCTCGAAAATTATTAAAAATAATCGATTCAAAGAAGAATTTCAGTTAAAAACTCATGAAAATATAATATTAGAATTGATAAAGATTTTATCATTTGGTCATCTTTATGTTTTATAGTTATGAAAAATTTAATTTATAGTTTTAAGTAAAATGTTCTTTTATTTCACTTGGACTGGTTATATTTTTTGTCAGTAATTGGTCCGTAAATGGTCCGTAATTTTTCATTTTTGGTCCGTAAAGTCCGTATTTTTTGAATACTTTTTACTGGTTCGAGCCCTGAAGTTAGTAAGTTAATAATTTTAATAAATTAGTAAGTTAATTAACTAATTAGTAATTAAGTTTGTAAGTTATTTAGAAAGTTAGTAAGCTACTTACTCTCTTAATTTGAATCAGTTAAAAAATCGTGGTTTTAACTGACAATCAGTGACTGACTTTTTGCTTCTGAATCAGTTAAAAGTAACTGATTTTCAGTAAAAGATAACTGAAAACTTATAGTTAAACTTGACTAATTGAATCAGTAAAAAAAAAAATTACGAAAACATCAGTTATTTTTAACTGATTCAAATTTAGAGAGTAGTTAGTTAGCTCTTTAGTTAATAGTTAGTAAGTTAGTTAGTTACTAACTAACTAACTATTGTTCCTGGTGAAGCTAAATTCGTCGAATTTTGACAAATCGTTGACTTGGTGTTTGATTTCAAGTACAATTTCATTCATATAGTCAAAAATTACACCAAAATTGGATTATTTTAATCCTTTCTGGATTATTAATAATATGTGTTATTTATTTTATTGTTTCATTATCTTATTTCAGTGATGGAAAGGGTATACTAAAATTGAAATATTTACAAATTACGTTAAATGGAAGCAGAAAGCCGTGCATGAATACAAAACGAAAATTTATCATTATATTTTCAAAGTGGAATTAATTTTTCCAAACCGTAATAGCAATTAGTGCATAAAATACAACAGTTTGCTAATAATAAGAGAATAATTTTGTTTTTCTCTTTCTCTTTTTCTCTATCTATTCTCGCTAATGAATAAATTGCATAATTAATTCAGACCACTTTTTTACAAAATTATAAAAGCTTCTTTTCTTTTCATTTAAGCATTGAATTTATAAATTCCTTGAAATTGCAAATTATCAGCGAGGTAATTGTACACTTGCCGCGTTGAAAGAAGAAAAATTGTTAGGGTGAATATATGTATATATGAACGGGGCAAGCATAATTAGCAAAGAGGGATATCAACCCTCATATGTATGAAATCTTCCAACAACCCTTTTCTCTACTTTTGTCCAGTATTTGTTTTCTTTCTTTCTTTCTTTTTCTATCGTCGAAAATCCAGTTTTCAAGCGCGGGCACAGACGTTTTTTTGCGTGCATCAAGTTGAAAGCAGCTGACCACTCGGCTCCTCTCTTCATTTATAGTGATGGGGCTGCCACACAGCTTCAATCTTTCACTCTACCCCTTTTCGATGTATATACATATACATGGCACCTCCAGCTTTTTTGGTAGGGGGATCCGATTAAAAAGAGTATATATGTATAGAAAAGATAAACCGGGTGGCAGATGCGATGGTTCCGCTTGAGAGACAGAAATCTCGTTTGTGGTGCATTATTATGTTTCAGACATAGACGCACACACGCACAATATCCCTTTGGATATTCTTTATTGCTAATGTGGCTAAAATCACTTGGTCAAATATGCCCACATAACACTTTCATGGCTCATTTGCATTTATTTCGATTTTATTAGTTTACGTTGTTTACTCTTGAGCTTAGAAATTATCGAATTATATTTTTCTCCAGCAAAATTTTTATTTCTTGCTTTTATTCTATTATTTACTATTTGTATATTTTTATTATTTTTCATGTTGATTATTATTTCATAATATTAAAATTCATTTTATTACTGTAGTGTATTATTTATTGGTAATTTCGTGTTTATTTTATTTCATGCAATTTATTAATTTTTGCGTTGACATTTTTATTGAATAATAACGTCGGTGAAGTTCACAACGTTTATGATCGACGATTCAAAGAGAAAAAATATTTTCTTTACAAAAACAATATTATATATTTTTAATTTCATTTAAATAGCGATATTTTTATGATCTCCAATTTTTTTTGAGTCTTAGAATTAATCGAGAATTAATTTCGTCACTAAATAAATTGAGGGGCTGGATGCCTATAAGGGGATACGCGCCATGTTAAGTGAATAAAGCGTATCCCTTTATAGCATCCAGCCCCTCGATTGATATCTAAAATCTTATTTTAAAAAAATAGTACCATTATTTCCTATTTTAGAGAAATAAGTATCATTAGTAACTTATTTATAAAAATAATGGCTAAATAGTTGTATGAGGTGAAAAAAGTGCCAAAAAATTTCAAAAGCCACGAGAGTCCGAGGCCTGTAATAAAATTATAACTAATAATACGAAACTAAAGACAATTAAAAAAATCAAATAATTCCTATAAATCAATACAATACAAAACTTGAATAAATGAAAATTCTGATTAATTAAAATCAAATTAAATACCAATTCAACTTAAATATAATTTAATTAAAAATTAATTATAATTAAATCTCTGTTAAATGCACTCCCTTAAATTGAAATTCTATTTTGAATGTGAACAATATTATTCACCGTGGAAATTAAAAATAATATATTTATAAAGAATAAAATAGTAGTTCAAAAATGTTACACAGTCGCAAATACATTTTTTACAATCATCTAGATTTCTACTTTTGAAGAAGTTTAATGAAGCCGAGAAAATTCGCTAAAAAAAAAATAATTTTTCCCTGTATAATGCAAATGGCTCTTTTTTTCGGCTCTTTTTACATATAAAAGACTTGACGGGCAAAGGCTGGTAAAAAGTTTTTCACTGTCTCTCCTGTGTCGAAGTGGTTCTCTTTACTCACGACAACCCAGATTTTAAAGCGACAGGAGAAGGGGAATTACTTTCATGTAGCCACTGTAATGTTTAATGCACGAATATTCATATATAGAAAATCGTATATGATGAGAAGACCTACATTTTTTTCCAAAGTTTTTTTCTTTTTTAGAATTTCAATATTTCTCGCATATGAAAAGTATTCGGGCCGTCAGAAATATATATTTATAAAAACTTTTCCTACAATTATACGATATCCGAGAATTTTTATTCATTTGGTACAAAAAATTTCTATGTGAATTTTCTTTTTATGGTCAAATCCCACAGAAATGGACGATTTTACGTTTATTTGAAACTATTTTAATTGAATTTCTTTTTCGGCGTCAGTGTTTATTTTTGATAACATATTTAAGAAAAAAAAATAATAAAACAGTAATTTCTATACTGTTTAGGTAAAATAAAAAATCATAGAGTAAATGCACCCATTACTGCGCGATTCCAGTCAAGACACCTTTTGAGTAACAAATATGACATTTATGTTGAATGAAATAAACTAACAATTTATGAAACTAGTAGTTCGTATTATTTCAGATATTTATGCAAAATTTAAAAGTCCATGAAAATAGATTATTTAAATAAATCTAAGAAATCAAAAGTTGTATTCAATATTCTATTACCACGCGCTTGTAACAACTTCTGATGTGTTTCAATTACAGTCACGATAATAACAGTATTTAGAGGTCCTTTGAAGTTTTTAAAATTGATAAATTTGTTAATATTTGTAAATTGAGTATTATCGGATAAAGCGATAAAAATATTCAATAACTACCTATTAACTACAATTAACTACCTAGTAAAATTTACGTGATATTTCAGGCTTTTTCACCAACAATTACGTATTTGAAGTCAGAATTGCAAAATTAAAAATGGCGGAACCAATACAGGGCTCGGATTGTGCGACTTTTTCGACTTTTTTTCGACTTTTCTAAGGAAATGTGACTTTTTTTCGACTTTTTTGTGAAAAAATGCGACTAATTGACTTTTTCAAGATTTTTTTAATAAAATGCGACTAAAATTTAAAAAATTTTTAAAATTGAAAGGAAAAAGTTTGAGTAAAAAATGTCCGGTTACATTTATTTACAAATTTCTTTCAAATTCTTCAAAAGATTCAAATTCAAACCTTTTTGAAATTAAACAACTTATAAAAAATGGTTATAAAACATGAAGAAATCGATCATTCCGAGTCTTCGACTCGGAGCAATCGATGTCTTCATGTTTTATAATATTTCAAAATGACCGAGTGATAAAATCATTATTTTATATTATAAAAGTTTATAAAAAAAAAAAATTTTAATTATTTTTTATAAAAATAATTAAATTATTGGGAATAAATTTATAAAACATTAGTAAGTAAATGAATTTTGCAGAAGAATTTTGATATTTATAAAAATAATTGAAATTTTGAGAAGACTTTAAAAAAAAATTTTGAAAATAATTTAATTTTTGCCAAGAATTTTCTTACTTTTGAAAATAATTGAATTTTGCAAAGAATTTTATCAGAACTTTTGAAAATAATTGAATTTCCAGTATGAATTTTATTATTTATAAAGATAATTAAAATTTTGACAAGAAATTAAAAAAAAATTGAAAATAATAGAATTTCTGGGATGAATTTTATTACTTATAAAGATAATTGAAATTTTAAATATAAATTTAAAAAAAATTGAAAATAATTGAACTTCTAGGATGAATTTAATTATTTATAAAGATAATTGAAATTTTGACAAGAATTTTATTAAAATTTTTGCAAATAATTGAATTTCAGAGAAAAATTTTATTATTTATAAAGATAGTTGAAATTTTGAAAAGATTTTTTTTAAAATGTTTAAAAGTAATTGAATTTTACAGAAGAATTATGACATTTATAAAAAAATTGAAATTTTTGAGAAGAATTTAAAAAAAAATTTGAAAATAATTGAATTTTGCAAAGAATTTTATCAGAACTTTTGAAAATAATTAAATTTCCAGTATGAATTTTATTATTTATGAAGATAATTAAAATTTTCATGAGAAAATTAAAATAAATTGAAAATAATTGAATTTCTAAGATGAATTTATTATTTATAAAGATAATTGAAATTTTGAACAGATTTTTTAAAAATGTTTAAAAGTAATTGAATTTTGCAGAATTTTGATATTTATAAAGATAATTGAAATTTTGAGAAGAATTTTAAAAAAAAATTTGGAAAATAATTGAATTTCTGCAAAGAATTTTTCTTACTTTTGAAAATAATTGAATTTTTCAAAGAATTTTATTAGAACTTTTGAAAATAATTAAATTTCCATGATGAATTTTATTATATATATAAAGTTTTGACGAAAAATTTAAAAAAATGTTTAATTTAATTGAATTTCTGTGAAGAATTTTATTAAAATTTTTTTTAAATAATTGAATTTCGGAGAAGAATTTTATTATTTATAAAAATAATTGACATTTTAAAGAGAATTTTTTTAAAAAAAATGTTAAAAATACCTAATTAAAATTTTGCTATGAATTTTACTTAATTTTTTAAAAATTTTATTCCGGATTGTTCGATATTAATGTATCTGCACGGAGAGAAAAATCAAGCGTTTTTAGTATGGACAGTTAACCTTATTTAGTAAAAGAATTCACATGCGCAATAGGCGTAAAATTTCTGCTGTATTTGTATGAATTTCTACGTTATCAGCATAAAAGTTCTACCTTTAAACGCATGGGACGTCAGTATACTACGATTGCAAGAGATCCATGCAATTTTAGTATATGTTTCATGCAACTGAGGTATAAGGACACGCCTCTTAAGCAGGGCGTTCATACAAAATTGAGGCGCATGAAAAGTCTCCAATTTTTATTTTCCGAATCTTTATTTTATCGAAATTCTTTTTATCTAATAAGAATTAATTATAATTTCTTTTAATCGAAAGAATAATTATCAAAAACATTATCTTTTTGAATGACTAATTAACAGAATGTTTAATACTGCGAAAGAAAATTTTTTATAATCTTCAAATAACTGAATTATCATTTCTAAAAATTATTATTTTTTATATTTCTTATTTACACTAATATTTATATTTTCGAAATGTCAATTTTGATAAATATTATTTTTTAAATTTGTTAATAACTATAATAATTATATTCCCGAATTATTATTTAATATAATTCAAATATTACCGAATTACCAATTCTTAAAAAATTTTTGTTCCTAATAATATTTTTTTAAAATGTGTAAATGTTCTAAATTCTAAAGTCTCTAAATTTTGTTTTATCGAAATATCTTTTGTTATATAACTTTTTTCTTATATATGTTTTTGAAAATAATTTTAATTTTTACGAATTAACATTACTCATAATTTTCTTTAGTCCTAATCATTCTTCTTTATAATTACTATATTTTCTAACATGTATTTCTTCTAACTATAACTTTACCGAATTGTCACTTCTCATAATTATTATTATATCGAAATAGTATTTTTCAAAATTTTTGTAATATCTAATAATTTTTTATACAAATTTTTTTATTTTATAATAACCAGTTTTTATAATTTTATTTTATTCGAATAATTATTTCGTATAATTTCTTTCTTACCGAAATTATATTTTAAATAATTTTTTATTAATCAATTTTTTATTTTTCCTAATATTCATTTTTCCCAAATAATTCTTTTTCATAATTTTTATATTTCCTAAATCGTATTTTACATAACATCCATTTTTTCTAGCATTTAAATTCTCTAATTTATTCTTTTCCTAACCTATAAATGTCATAATAAGAATTGCACAGAATAGTTATTTCACATACAAAATATACGGTTTCGACGTTTTCCCATCTCTGAAGAATATGGCGCCAAATTTGAAAAAAGTTTATTATTTTATTATTTAAAAATTATTAATTATTACAAATATTGTTTAAAAACAATTAAATATCATTTGGAAAATTGTTTTAAACAATATTTATAATAATTAATAATTTTTAAATAATAAAATAATAAACTTTTTTCAAATTTGGCGCCATATTCTTCAGAGATGGGAAACGTCGAAACCGTATATTTTGTATGTGAAATAACTATTCTGTGCAATTCTTATTATGACATTTATAGGTTAGGAAAAGAATAAATTAGAGAATTTAAATGCTAGAAAAAATGGATGTTATGTAAAATACGATTTAGGAAATATAAAAATTATGAAAAAGAATTATTTGGAAAAATGAATATTAGGAAAAATAAAAAATTGATTAATAAAAAATTATTTAAAATATAATTTCGGTAAGAAAGAAATTATACGAAATAATTATTCGAATAAAATAAAATTATAAAAACTGGTTATTATAAAATAAAAAAATTTGTATAAAAAATTATTAGATATTACAAAAATTTTGAAAAATACTATTTCGATATAATGATAATTATGAGAAGTGACAATTCGGTAAAGTTATAGTTAGAAGAAATACATGTTAGAAAATATAGTAATTATAAAGAAGAATGATTAGGACTAAAGAAAATTATGAGTAATGTTAATTCGTAAAAATTAAAATTATTTTCAAAAACATATATAAGAAAAAAGTTATATAACAAAAGATATTTCGATAAAACAAAATTTAGAGACTTTAGAATTTAGAACATTTACACATTTTAAAAAAATATTATTAGGAACAAAAATTTTTTAAGAATTGGTAATTCGGTAATATTTGAATTATATTAAATAATAATTCGGGAATATAATTATTATAGTTATTAACAAATTTAAAAAATAATATTTATCAAAATTGACATTTCGAAAATATAAATATTAGTGTAAATAAGAAATATAAAAAATAATAATTTTTAGAAATGATAATTCAGTTATTTGAAGATTTTAAAAAATTTTCTTTCGCAGTATTAAACATTCTGTTAATTAGTCATTCAAAAAGATAATGTTTTTGATAATTATTCTTTCGATTAAAAGAAATTATAATTAATTCTTATTAGATAAAAAAAATTTCGATAAAATAAAGATTCGGAAAATAAAAATTGGAGACTTTTCATGCGCCTCACAAAATTACCATAGGAAGTCTCCATACTAAAAACGCTTGATTTTTCTCTCCGTGTGTTGTCGAGAAATGTGATTTTTTTTGCAATTTTGTCAATTTCGTGTTTTCCTTTTGTCGTTTTTTCTAAGATTTCATGCAACTTTTTTTCCGACTTTTTCGGAAATTTTATGCGACTTTTCGTGACTTTTGTTGAAAATTTATGCGGCTAAAATCAACGGATTCGCTTTAAACTTGTTTCTCGGGAGTTTTCATGTCTTTAATTACGAATGTAATATCAGATTTTTAAAATGGCGGATAGAAAATGTTGACTAAAATATTTAGAAATTGACTAGATTCGCTTGAAACTCAGTGACAAATGCTCCCTAAAGACAATTCAATTGTATTTCAATGCACTCAGCCAAACCATATTTATTGTTAGCAAAAAGTGTGAATTAAATTATAAATTGATCAAAATTTTTCTAACCTTTTTAAAAGATAGAAGAAGAAGAAAAAAAAACTAAACTATTTTAAGAAAAACTTATTCTTTCAAGAAAATAGTGAAATAAAACTTTGGCAAACCAGAAAATTTGCTATATAAAATATCGACCAAATGGAAAATTTGTTAATTTACAATATTGACTGTAGTAAAAATTCTCAAATATGAAAATTCGTTTAAATAAAAATTTTTCCGACAAGAAGCCAAAAGAATGAGTGGAAAATGAAACTTTTCCTCTTTTGATTTGCACACAGCACACGATCTGAAAGTGTAATATACGCTCAACATTATCCGGCTATCGTGAATTTTATTATAAGAAATAAATCAGGAAACTTGATACAGAAGACCTTTCTTGTATAATTCTCGTTTGAAAGTATTAAAAAGAGGGAGGAAAAAATTATTACAATATGCTTTTTCTTATCTCTCTTTCTATTTCAATTTTATAAGCTCTTCTTCACCACGTAATAGAATTTCAAATTATCCAACATGTTCCGTTGACAAACAATCGATTTTGTTTTTTGTTTTTTCATTAACAATACAATATAGAAAATTACGAGCCGTGAGATAATTTCCACCAAGGTTTCGTATTTCAATGAATTTGCCATTCGTGTGTAAAAGGGTTTTACGATTTGCATAAAACGCCGCTAACTCCCACCGCAAAAACCGGTGCAATTTATGTTTATTGCTCAATAAATAATTGAAAATCGTGTGCGTACTTCTTTTTTTTTGGTAATGATTTACAAATTTTACTCTTTCATCGAGTTGAATTTTCAAAAAGAAGTTGTACATCTTTTAACTGGATGTAAAAAATTGTATTTTAGTATTTAGATATTTATTTAAGAGAACTGTATTGCAATAAGAAGAAATTTGTGTATAATTTTGTGAATTACGATTTTATTGCCACTACTAAAAGGATATTTTATACATGGAAAAATATTGTTTATGGATTGTTTTACGATTTGGAAAATATAATAAATAAAAAGTGCAACTCGTGAGAAGTGACATATTCCATACATGAAATACATTTTAAAGAGGTCCCTGTCGGTTGCATTTAGTGGAACACGCTTTTGAAAATAGTGGGCGAACAAGTCTAAGGTAACCAATAAAATTAATCATACGTCTAGGTTCCGTGTGAAGGAACATGTTTATTTCGTAGAATACTGTATAATTTATACAATAATAATAAATTATCAACTCATTTTATGCGCGTATTACAAATTTTCTAATATATATAAATATAAATATTTGTTTACTGCAGAGAAATATTTTTTTCAAAGAAAAAGACTATAATATAATAGAGGCCTGCTTGATATTAAAATATATTTAATATTTCTTTGAAAAATACAAATAAATATTTTTGTATTTTCGAAATTATCGAACATAAAAATGAAAATTCGATTCAATGTAAAATTTCAAGTGGAAATTCTTTTCGAAACAGTGAATATTGACTTATACATTCCTTACTTTAGAATTCTTTTCAAAAAAAAAAAAAATATTACATGTGTATCAATTACTGCGGCACTTTAGCTTTGGTATCTTCTGTGCAGAAGAAAAGATAGATATTTATGTCGAAAGATTTGAACTTTAAAGAAAGACATAAAAATTTTAATTCTTTGAAAGTTTAATGCTTCTTAAAATCTCTAATGAAATTTATTAACAAATTTAATTTAATTATTTTCTATTCAATTAACTTGATAATTCTTTATTAAATTTTTTTTAAATTTATGTATGTTTAAATAAATGAATTAAAATTTATCAGAAACCTAATTTTATCAGAATTGTTATAATTATTTAAAACTTAAATAATTTTCAAAAATTTTAGTTTAAAACCTTTGGAAATTTAATCAATTTTGAAAATTGCGACTATTTTCAGCTAAAATCTTTTTCAGGATAATTAAAATTAATAACATTAATAGGGTTGCTGCAAAAATCTGATTTTATTTCTCCCTAATTTCCAGACAGAATTTTAATTGTTTGTAACGAATATCTTGATTCACTCTGAAAATGATTTTTAATAAATATTTTTATTTACTTATAATAATCTTTAATTATTGTTATTAAGTTATTATTAAGTTCTTCAAGAATTCAATTTATTTAAATAAATTCAATTTAACATTCTTTAAAGTTGAATTTTTCGTCAGAAATAAAAAAAATTTAAGCTTTTCTATTAAAATTGGTGGCGACTTTAAAGTTTGTAAGATAAAAAAAAGCTTGGCTAAATATGAAAGATCAGAATTTTTTATCAATTTTAAAAATTTAATACATTTTTCAGTAGTTTTTATAAAATTCCTTGACTTTTTCCTAACTTCCCTGATTGGGCCGTCCATAAACTACGTCACGCCTTAGAGGGGGGGGGGGGTAGAATTCATTTTTTGTGACGTTCTGTAGAAAAAATGGCGCTAAAGCATGTAAAATTTGTGACGTGGGTAGGGGGGGGGGTGGAAAAATTATGCAAAATCGTGTGACGTAGTTTATGAACGGCCCCATTCTAGAATTCTAGAATTTTATTATTTAAAATATATATTTAATTATATACATAAATAAGAAAATATTATAGAATTGTTTTGAAATTTGAAACGAATCAAAAATTTTTAAGGTGAAAAATTCAAGCAGAATTTATAGTTTTTGAGTTTTGCAAAAATTTTTTTTAAAACCAAAAACTAGGGAGCCAATTACGCAATTTCATTTTTTACTTCCACTTTAATTCGCACTTTTATTTTTACATTGACTTTGACATATATTTATTTTCATTTTCACTTTCGCTTTGATAGATTTTCATTTAAAATTTTGTTTACTTTTCGACAGATTTTCACTTACATTTTTATTGTCATAATACTAATTATGTCCATTTTCATTTTCACTCTTTTATTTTAATTTTGCTATAAATTTATTTCTATTGTCATTTTCACTTCTATTTTCAAATTGACATGTTATTTTCACTCTCATTTTCACATTCATTTACTCATTCATTTTGATAGATTTTTACGTTTCATTTTACTTTCATTTTAATAGAATTTTATTTTCACTTTCATTTTCACTTTGATGGAATTTTCTTTATTTGCAGTCTCTAATCACTTTGCAGTATCTAATTTTTACTATTATTTTCACGTTAATAGAATTTTATTTTCACTATTATTTTTACTCTGATATATTTTTACTTTCAGTTTTATCTTCACTTTGACAGATTTTTATTTTCTCTTTCTATCAAAGTGAAAGTGAAAATAAAACTAAAAATCTGTAAAAGTGAAAATGAAAATTAAAATGAAAGTGAGAATAAAAGTGAAAGTAGAAATGAAATTACGTAATCAACCCCCAGTATTTTTGTAGTAATTTTTAAAATTTGATATTTTTACAGTTCTTTCGATAAAATGTCCTCATTTCCATTGCAATACAATTTTATTCTCCCTGAATCTCCTGATATCCCCGACTCTTGGCAATAGTGAATAAATAAAAATTACGATAATAATGTAATTACAGTTCACTCTGCGGTGAAAAGAAAAGAAGTGCTAGAAATCATTATTCGCACCGCGTCAGCAATATTCTTTAAAATACGTTAAATCTTTTCTTTTTTCTTTTCCTATAATGAAGACTCGAAGATAAGCTCCCAGGAAAAAGGATATTAGCATAAACTCCGATTTTATGCAACTTCATTCTTATGCCATGTTGTGGTACTCGCGCGATGCAAGCACGCCATTAGTTTCTATATTCCCTCACATCCATGTACGCCGAGTTATACACATGTGGAGAATTCAGACAGGACATAGTGCTCGTAAACGTGTCAATGCTGTAATTAGCGAAGGCACGAAACACGGCATAGTGTCGCAACTGATTGTTTTTCGTTTAACTGTACTATACCTCTAATGGTATATTGGGATCAAGTTCGTAAACTACTCTGAGATCAATCGCTTCGAAAAAAAAAACAAACTAAATGAAGACATTTATCGCCACACCGGAAATTACTATACAGCGAAAAGAATAAATTCTGTTTTTTTGCATTTTCTTTTTTTATTCAGTTCTCTCTATATTTAAATTAGTAAAGTTTCTACTAATTCACACAATACATATCCAGTTTTAACTAATGATTCTGTTATTTCTTACAAAAATTACTGATGCAATCAGTGTATATATACTGATAGATAGTTGACGAAGAACCAACATAATCTTGGAAATTACCTTCCGTGTTGCATATTTACCCCTGATGTTTCATAATTACTCCCATTTCTGGTACTTTTCGTGTTTCAATTTTTCTTCATTCTCTCTAAATTTAAATTAGTGAAATTAAAGCCGTCTACTAATTTAAATACCAAAGTGAAAAATTCCACTAAAGTTTTAGTGGAAAGTTGCTAAGAATTTGTAAAAATTTTTAATAGATTTAAATTAGTAGACGATCTTCACTTATTCATAGATTTTAGAGAGTTTAGATCCTTTCATGTTATACTTTTTTAGAAAGGAAAACAATGAAAACTTGATATTCTGAAAATGCTTTGTAGCGCTTTGCACCTATTTTAGTTTGTTGATGAGAATTTGCAATAAAGTTTTAATTTAAAGTTATATATGGTGCCGAATAAATCTACAGCTATTTCACAGTCAAATAACCGATAACTGAAAACCATAAAGCAATCGACAGGCGCATATATAAGGGAGAAAAGCAGCCTTAAGGCATTTTATCAATTTTGGGTAGTGCATGCTTGTGATGAAGATAATCAACTTTAGCGGATGTACTGCCTTAAAAATTGTCAATTAAACATCATGTTAGCATAATTGAATAAACAAACTATCGAATAGTTAGAAAACCTATTTGAAAGACTCAAATAAAGTAAAGAGTAAAAAAAATATTTTAAAGAATTTTACATTCGAAAGAAAAGAACATTAAAATGTAAAAAAAAACTTAGATAATCTCAGTTGAAAAAAAACAATTGTACTGAATCAATAAAAATTTTTTTAAGCAAACACAAATGTAGAATTTCGAAAATTTGATGTCAAATTATTATTAGTGGCCCTTCCGAGTAACAAAGTTTTAAGCAAATTCGATGAATTTTTACAAATTTTGAGTAACAATGGAATGTATTCTTATTATCTTTATTAGTGTAAAAAGCAGGATAAATAGGTCTAAATTGCATCTAAAATAATATAATTTCGAAAGATTTACTCTCTAAATCTGAATTAGTAGAATTCTACTAAGAAATAGTAAAATTTGACTAATTTTTAGTTGTTTTCATGGAAGACTTTTTCCCTTTTCAATAAGTAGAATATTACTAATTTTTAGTAATATTTTACTACTGTTTTAGTAGAATTCCACTAATTGAAAGTCTACTAATAATTAGTAAAATTTCACTATTTGTTAGTAAAATTATTACTAAATCATTTGGTGGAAGACTTTTCGTCATTTCATTAGTAACTTTCTACTAATTCAGATTTCAGATTGTATTAATTAGTTAATTAACATATTAGTGAAAAATTTATTTTTAAAGACGGAAATTTCAAAAAGTTTTCTTTTAAATTTTGAAAAACTAGGTTTTTAATTCTGCTTTTCAAAAATAATTGAATTTTTATAAAAAACAAGTAATTGAAAAATTTTGAAATAATAGAAACTTCCCAAAATTCTATTAAAAATAGTTGAATTTTTCAAAAATTTAGCCATATTAAGTAATTTAAGTTTTAAAATAAGTTTTAATCAAAGTTTTAAATCAAATTTTTGTTTCTGAAAATAACCTTTTTTATAAATGAACTGCACTTGACTTTTTTTTATTGAGTTCAGAGAAAAAGTTGAAATTTTGTTTGGAAATCAGAAAAAGAAAGGGCAAAAAAATCAAATTTTTAGGGCAACCCTGGAGAGAATGTATAATTATTAGTAGAAAATAATTAATAAAATAGTCAAATTTTTACCTTTTAGTTAGTTTAACATAATCTAAAAGTGAATTTAACTAATAATTAGTTATTGTTAACTAACTATATAATATAACTATTCTAACTGCTTATAAGAAATTTTACTATTTGAATCATGAAGCTGAAACTAGCACCCGCAGTTATGAGCACCTACTTAATTTGGAAATTAAATTTTAAAGTTAAATATTTTTTAGAAAGTTGCAACATGAACCAACATGATTATCTGCATCTACTTAATTTTTCAAAAATTTATGTTGGTTTTAAACGAAATAATATTTAACTTTAAAATTTAATTTTCAAAATAAATTGAATGCTGATAATTGGGTATCAGTGACTTATTTTTTATAAAATTAGTTTTAAAAATGGAAACAATGGAAAATCAAATTATCAAATTAGTATTAATACTGTCAAATTAGTCACTTTTAACTAATTCTAAAGAGATAATTATCGTTTTCAGTGAGGTATTAATTATTACTTTAATTATAATCATTAATTAATAGCTGCCTCTGATTTGAAGATTGTTATTCTCTTGTTAAAAGCAGACGAAACAATTTCTTATTTTTCTTGCAAAAAAGTTAATGTATCATTTGTCTGGAACTAAAAGAGAACTGTTGAAAGAAGAATATGGCAGAGAAGTGTAAAGTAAAAGACGTAAAGAGCAAAGGACAAAAGTACACATTCTTGAAAAGAAGTAAAAGAAACACGTTGTTCAAGTGCGTATAATGTGAAAAGTTAAATCTCCAAGAATTGCCCAAGAGAGAGGAAGAGAAGATACAGCCTAACAAGACTTTGAAATATATTACGAATGAAAACCACTCATATAATCTCTTACAAGATTTTCTTCCTATAGAGGAGCATAGAGAGCAATATATACCGCATTATAGAAACATGTAGAAATAGCGGCATTAAAACTTTTTGAAATTCTACACGTCATCAAATACACATGCAAATACACATCATGATCGTATAAGAGTAAGATTTATGAAAGGGATGATGATGACGATCGTGATACGCAGTCTTCGATACGCGTGTCACGTCTTCGTCCTTCTTCTTTTTCTTCGTTTTATATCATATGACGGATACCGCAAATAAGTAGTTGTATATATAAAATATACAGACGTCCAACATTGGAGGGGTAAAGAGCTTTTTATAATGCAAATTATATAGGACCAGCTGTCGACGCAGCAAAGAAAAATTGAAGAGAGAGACTGCCTGCTTCGTCCTTATTTTGGCATTTCTCCGAGAGAAGGCTGAAACGGAAAAATCTTTTGGATCCTCTCCAACATAAAGTCCAACATCACTCCTTTCTACTATTTCAGTTTAATTTTACAGTTATGGAAGTGTCGCCACTTATTTCCGGTTTTTCTTTTTCTTTATTCCTTCTCTCTTTTTTTTTACTTTTTTATGTACGCGACGAGAGTAAATATCCAATTTTAAGTTTAAATTTCCATTATGAGCTGAGAAGAAAAAGAAGTAAATTTTCCATTTCTGTTATAATACAATAAGTGAAAGGAAAAAAATATTAGTCCCAAATTCTGGTAAAATAATGTTAATATTTTTTATCATACTGATTTTGTGAAAGAAATTCTTTTGGTCAGAGTTTTTCCAAATAACAAATTTTTATGCGCAACGGAATTTCTATAAGAAAATGTTTACATTACAGTGAAGAATTCTCAAGTTGGCCTTATTTTGATTTTAAACATTTAAATTCGGACAATATCTTGGATAAATAAAACTTTTAATAAAAAAGGGTATTTATTTAACGAAACTTTAAGCATTTGACTGACTAAATTTAGAACACAGGAATACAGGTTAAATGAGAATTATTAAAAGGAATACGATCCTAAAAAATACTCATAAAATTAATTGTATCATATGAGTATAAATTGTAACGCGATGAAATTAATTTTTCCCCTCACACATATTATCTCATTTGCGACTTGATGCGAGATTTCATTTCACGGTAATTATGAAGTCTCGTGTGATTTTCACGCGTGCGTTTGATTCGACAGTAAAAGCAAAAAAGATGAAAAGAGAAAAAAATTTGTAAATATCTGAGAACTAGAGGCAGTCAAGTTATGCGTCCCTGCTGGACAAATAAGACTGGCAAGACTCCAGTCTGAGGAATATATACTGGAGCCAATTTAAGAACCGTAAAAGCGAGTTGAGGCCTTCCAGAGTCGTTCATGGTATTCTAACCTTCATGGAAAGTAAGAATCCGAACGCTCAAGTACCTTCAGGCGTACCCTTAACGACTCTCGTTACTAGGAAAACGCAACCTAACAGGTTCTTCTCATTCTAATCGGTCCTCAACTTCGTTAAAATCACGCTCAACCTGACTAAATTGCAGTTATTGAATTCCTCAATCTGAGACAAAAGGAATGTGATTTCAAGGTCGCTACACATTCTAAGAATCGAAATAGTGCCAATTTAAGGCATTCAAAAAACTGTTTCATTCTACTTAGTATTTGCATACTAATTAGAATTAAACAGTTTTTTTAATTCATGAAATTATAATACATTTGATATAATAATTATAATTATAATTATTGGTATAATTATATTTTATATAATAATATAATTATAATATAATTGAATTCTAATTGTATTTCTAATTATGCGCTTATAGTATTATTTATAATATAACACAAGCCTGCAAAAAAATAAAAATTTCGGTTGTCTGAGATCGAGAAGTCATTTCCCGCAGTATTTGGTGCGCTGAATCCGAATCTGGCAACGAAAACCTCCCATCACGTCAGGATTTTGAGAAAAGTGGGGGTAAATTCCTAAAAATCATGTTTTTCGCAGTTTTTGAAAATTTCTACCGGGTAAGTCTGACGTGCTAGAGACTTGTCATAAGAGTCAAATTAAAGCCAGAACCCAGTACTTTAAGAAAATAAACCGATATTGCTGACAACAAACTAAATTAGCCGTCAAAAATGATTTTTTTTAACAGTTGGCAATCATAAAAATTGACTGACACTGTCCGTAAATACAACTATTTTAAAAAATGATTGGATTCGCTTAGAATTTACTGCTTTGGGGTTTTCGGGGTCGTTGCTTACAAATATGATGTCAAAATAAAAAATCTGTAGTTGGATTCATAATCAACGACCCTAAAAACCCCCGAATAACAAGTTTCAAGTGAATTTGATCAATTCTGAAAAATAAGTCCGCCATATTGTATCCGACATTTTGAATTTTAATAATCTGACAACATATTCGTAATCAGCGACCCCAAAAACCCCTGAGTAACAAATTTTAAGCGAATTCAATCATTTTTCAAATAGTTTTGTTTACGGACAGTGTTAGTCAATTTTTATACTTGACAACTGTTAAAAAAATCATTTTTTATGGCTAAGTTAGTTTGTTGTTAGGAATATCGCTGTATCTTCTTAAAGTACAGGGTTCAGGCTTTAATTTGACTCCTATGACAAGTCTCTAGCACGTCAGACTTACCCGGTAGAAATTTTCAAAAACTGCGAAAAACATGATTTTTAGGAATTTACCCCCACTTTTCTCAAAATCTTGACGTGATGGGAGGTTTTCGTTGCCAGATTCGGATTCAGCGCACCAAATACTGCGGGAAATGACTTCTCGATCTCAGACAACCGAAATTTTTATTTTTTTGCAGGCTTGTGTAATTATTCATTTCTACTTGTTTTTGTTTCATAAATTATTAATTATTAATCTTATTATTACATTACATTTATAATTATTTATAATTAAAAATTTTTCAAAATATGGAAGTATAAAAATAATCGTCATATTAAAAAAGATAAGTAATTCTTCTTTTTTTAATTCAGGGTGTCTACTGAAAATATGACTTAAAATTCCAGAACATTTTCAGGGTATATATATGTGTAACAGGGTTGCCACAAGTCAGGGAATTCAAGAAATTCAGGGAAAAGTCAGAGATTTTTACTAAAAGTACTGGGAAAAAAATTAAATTTTTAGAATTTATATAGGGAAATTCTGAATTTTGGTGTCTTTTTTGTTTGCCTTATAAACTATGAAATTGCCAAGAATTCTAATACAAACCCCTCAATTTTTTATATTTTTGACAATAATATCTTTTTAAATAACTTTTAAATAACTTCGCATAAATTCAATTATATTACGACGTTATTTTGTTTGGATTTGTAAATTCAATTATGTTCGAAATTTTTTTTAAATTCTCGTCAAAATTTCAATTATCTTTATAAATAATAAAATTTTTCTCCAAAATTCAATTATTTTCAAAAAGTTTAATAAAATTTTTGGCAAAATTTCAATTATTTTTAAAAAATTTTCCTCATTTCAATTATTTTTAATATCTAGAGGAGTATTGTCGAGGTTGGACCACTGTCTAGGTAGGCCATTCGCGTTTTTTTTGTCAAGTTCACTAGCGCCACCTACGCGCATGCTTGTCGAAGCTTGTCTTAGTAAAACCTAACTTTTTGTTCAATTACATTTTCGGAGAATCGAAAATTGTGTTTTCTGTGACTTCGGTACAAAAAAAGTTCAAAAAAAGTTGTGTGCAACATGTGAAAAATCATTAATAAAAGATAAAAAAAAAAATTAAATCGTTAAGGCAAGCATGCAGAAATTTTGTAGAACTCTCATTGTTGAAAGAAAATCAAAGTGAAAAATCGAATCCCGAAACGTATTTCTTTATGGTTACAACAATTCGGTAATGTTACTTTCTGTCAAGGTCGCCACTATGTGTTTAAAATGCGCAAAGATGAGGACGAGCTACTTCATTTGCAAAAACTGCAATTCTGTATAACTCATAAGATAATTGATCATCTTATTAATATTTTTATTTAATTTTATTAATATTTTAGTGCAAAATTTTTTTTTATTTATATTTATTTTTTTATATTGTTTATTTTTATTATTTTGTTTATTTCATTAAGTTACAAACTGTAAACAATAAAGAATCAATTTTCCGTAACTCCAAACATGTTATTTTATTTTTTAACGATTAATGCCCTTTGAATTTTAAACATGGCCGACCTTGACTGTAAGGACCAACCTCGACTACAAATTTTCTTTTTTTTAAATCTTTATAACTTTTTTATTTTAAAACCAATCAATTTACTTTGTACAGAAAAGATGTTCCCATTAAACAGGACTTTCCAACCATATACTTCAATTGTCCAAATTCATTTTTAAAAAAAAGTTATAAACAAAAGTCAAAAAGTGGGCCGACCTCGACTATGTTCCCCTACTATTTTAATAAAATTTTCCGAAAGAATTCTATTATTTTTAAACAAAATTTTAATAAAAATTTAACAGGAATTCAATTACTTACCAATTTCTTTTATAAATTTCTTCATATCAATTCAATTATTTAAAATTTTTTAATGAAGTTTCTCGAAAGAATTCAAATATATAAAATTCTTTTAATAATTCTATTATTTAATAAAATGTTGACAACATTCTTTACAAGATATAGTTCATTAAATTGCAATTTTAATAAAATTTTCCTATACAATTCAATTGTTTTCAATACATTTCTTCTTAAGAATTCAATTATTTTCACATATAAATTTTTTATGGGAATTCAATTATTAAAAAGAATTTGAATAAAATTCTTCGTTAGAAATCAATTATTTTCTTTCTTGAGAACTGAATTATTTT
Organism: Leptopilina syphax; assembly: GCA_032872505.1. Taxonomy (NCBI): domain Eukaryota; kingdom Metazoa; phylum Arthropoda; class Insecta; order Hymenoptera; family Figitidae; genus Leptopilina; species Leptopilina syphax. Next base: position 29,518,655 of record CM065477.1, on the reverse strand, counting down.
TAAAAATTTTGATAAAATGCTTTATAGATTTGAAAAATTATAATAAAATCGGTTAGAAATCAATTATTTTCTTTCTTGAGAATTGAATTATTTTTAAAAATTTCGATAAAATGCTTTATAGATTTAAAAAATTAGAATAAAATCAGTCATGAAATACAATTATTTTCGTAAAATACAACATTTTTTCTAGAAATACAATTATTGTCACAAAACGTTTGTAAAAGTCTTCGAAACAATTCAATTATTTTCGTAAAAAATAAAATTCTTCTAAGCAATTCAATTATTTAAGAAATTTTAATAAAATTCTTCCCAAGAAATCAATTTTTTTAAAAAATAAACATTTTTAAAGAAATTTAATTATTTAAAAAAAAAATATTTTTCAATTCTTTTTCAGATTTTAATTATTTTCAATTTTTTATTGAAATTTCTAGATGAAATTCAATTATTTTTACAAAAGTTTTTAAAAATTCTGAAAAATTCAATTATTTAAAAAAATTTGAATAAAATTCTTCATAAAAATACAATTTTAAAAAACATGCAATTACTGAATAAATTATTTATTTTTTTGTATTCAAATAATTGAATTCTCTGGAAATTTTTTAATAAAAATTGATTAAAAAATGAATTTCACTTAAAATTGTAATTTATAATGGAATATTAAAAACATTATAGCGTGAATTTTTAGAAATAATTGAATTTTGAAAAGGGTTAAAATTAAAATCTTTGAAAATTTGAATTTTTAGTTACAATATTGGGGCCGTTCAAAAAATACGTAACGCTTTTTTGGGGGAGGGGGGTTAAGCTATTTGTTACGGTCAGCAGAAAAAATGGCGCTAATGTATATAACATTGCGTTACATGGGGGGAGGGGGGGTCCAAATTTCTGAAAAATAGCGTTACGTAGTTTTTGAACGGCCCCATTCTTATGAAATAAAATAATCATTTTATTACTTTGTCATTTTAAATTTATTATAAAACATGAGAAAATCGATCACTCCGAGTCGAAGAACGATTTCTTCATGTTTTATTATAATATTCTCATAAGTTATTGAATTTAAGAATCTTAATTCCTATAGAAAAATAATAATGATTAAATATTTATTTAAAAAAAGAAGTTATTAATGTTCTTCAGGGTCAGGGAAAAAGCGAAAATTTTGTCTGGAAATCAGGGAAAAACAAAAATAAAATTTTATGGCAACCCTGTGAAATATTATTTCATATTACGATTAACTTAATTTAAATTAACCTACTTGAACAGAAATATTTATTTTATTATAAAAAGAGTTAAAAATCAATATTGTAGATACCAGTTTCTTTAAACAAATGACAAATTGAAATTATTTTTTGATGGATCAAACAATTATTTTTTTAAATTTGAGTAAAATTTTTAAATTATTGAATGTTGAAAAACAAAATATGGAAAATTCAAGGACAAAAGTACAAAATCCAGGACATTTCAGGACATTTCCAGGAATTCCAGGAATTCCAGGACTTCAAGGACCAGTAGACACCCTGTAATTTTTCTTTATTTCTTTATTATTCTTTATTATTTATTATTATTTATTATCTTTATTCTTTATTATTTCTTTATTTATTCTTTATTATTCTTTGTTTCTTTATTTCTTTTAACTCCCTTTTGAAGTTGATTTTTAACTCGAAAAATTTCACTCCCAACTCCAGTGACCGTCAACTCCCTAAATTTTTTACAGTGTATAATGGAAGGAGAAATTATTTCAAATAATAATAATTACAAATATATTATTATTTATAATCTTATTAATTAATACATATTAATATTATTTATAAACATCACATACAGAATTATTATTTATATTTTTTATAATTTATTAGTACCTTGGATCGTATAAAAAACAGTAGGTATAAAAAACAAAATTGACTTAATGCTCACTTCTTCAACTAATTGGATTACGAGGAAATTTAAAATTACGTGACACACTTTTTACACGCAAAAATTATCATTTCCTACACATTGTTTTTCGAAAGAAACTTTCTTTGTTTTTTCAAACAAGAACTTATTGTTGTTTCAAAGAAACGTTTGGTTTTTTTTAAAGGATTATTATTTCTTGCGAAAGAATGATTTCCTGTTTACATCTTATTTAAATTTTATTTAAATGAAAACTGAATTTAAAATTTTTATATTTATCCAAATTTCCATAAAAATTTATATTCAATTCACTGAATTCTTATTTATAATAATGGACGTTTTTAGTCAGAATTGTAATAATTAAAGAGTAAATATTAAAATTGCAAACTTATTTTTTAACATGGGGTTTTTAAAATTTAATTTTAATCAAACTCCCTAATTTAAATTAGTAAAAATTTTTACTATATAGACAGAATTTTAAATAATTAATACAAATTGGATTAACTTTTCAAAATATAATTTCACTTAAAATAATTTTCGCTTAAATCTACAAAATTAGGAATTTTTGATAAATAAAAAATTTTGCTGAATAAAAATTCGATTAAATTGAAATTCTATTAATTAAAATATTCTTAAAATAGGAATTATGATGCATAACAAAGCTTTTGAATGAATAACCTAATAAGTAAATTTTCAACCAATACAAATTTTGCTAAAAATATAAAAATGCATATTTTCCCTAAAGTTTTAAACGTTCAATTCAAATGAACGAAATTTTTTTCTATTTCAAAATTTTTATAAAATAAGATACAGAAAAGAAAAAAAATTCAAAATTTAAACATTTGCTACAGTTAAGAATTACTTTTTTAATATAAATGAAATCATTTTTTTTTTTTTTTTTTTTTGTAAAAAAATACGAATTAAAAAAAAGTAAATAAAATCGTTAGAATCATTAGAATAAAAAATATATTATCTGAATAAAAAATATCGTTAAATAAAAATATTGACGAATAAAAATTCCGTAAAATCTTAATTCTCGTAAATAAAAATTTATATAATTAAAATTTTATCTAAATGAAAAAAAATTCTTATCACAACAAAATGAAACAAAATTTTTTTTGAAGACAATTCCGTATAAATAGAATTCTATATAAATAACAATTTTGCTAAATGTATTAAGCTTTGCTGAAGATATGTTATGCTAAATAAAAATTCATTAGATTTCGGCTAAATAGAAATTTGGTAAAATAGAAATTTCGTTAAATACAAATTTGTGTAAAAAAGAACTTGAAAACATTCTGCTTAATAAATATTCCGTAAAATGCAAATTTCAGTAAATAACAAACAAACTGAAAAAATATTCCGCCAAATAAAAGCGTTATTTATGTTTTTATTTAGCATTTACGTTTTAATTTTTTTGCTCATCACAGTTTTTCTAATGATATCAAATTAAGACAAAAAAAAGTATCAAAATTGTTATAATGCAAAGTTTTGATTCGTTTTTTTGTCTCAATTTAATATCCTTAGAAAAACTGTGTGATGCAAAAATTTGTACGCCAATTTTTGAAAAAACTTATAAAATATTAAGCAACGTTGTACATAAACATATATTATAAATTTCAACCGCAGGGAAGCAACAGATTAGACATTCTCTCCCCTTTTGCGAAAATAAATTTAAAGATTTCCTTTGCGAACACCTTGAAACTCTCAGGGGATGTTTTTGAGGGTTTAGAAGAGAGTAAAAGAAGAAGAAGATGGTTTAAAGAAATTTCGTGATATTACTTTTGAATAATAGAGTTGAGGGGGGAGGGAAGGATAGAGAAAGGATATTGGCATAAATCCAGGAGAGCTAAAGCACTGCGGGTGATATGTAAAAAGCAAATAAAGGTGACTTGCGTGCAACGATGTATGAGTTTATTGCCACTGGATAGAATCCAAATAACTTAACATTTCGACGTTCATATCCCTCTATATATGTACTATATACATATATAATAATAATACATCTGATGGGAGACTGTTCGCCTTTTCCTGATCTCTCCAAAAGAAAATGACGCTCCTTCATCTTTCTGACCACACACCAGAGAGGAAAAAAGAATTGGGAACTAGACAAATTGTTCACTGTCATAGACGTAACTTATCTCTTAGCTCAGTAGCTGTCATCTCGTGATAAAGCGACTTTCTAAACTCATAACTGAAATTTTTCTGTAATTTTATACTTTGTTTTCAATTTTTGCATTCTCTCGCAAGACAATTTATATTATTTCGAAAATTAAAAAAATACATAAAAGCTAATTGAACATATTTCATTTTAATCACTTTCTTCTATTTTCTTTTCTTTTAATTTAATTTAATTAAATTCTTGGAATGATTTTCTGTGTCAGTTTCAGCTTTATCAAAAAATGTATTTCATATTTTGAAGAGTAAAAATTTAACTACTACAATTTATTATTCTACCAATTAAATATTTTAAATAAATGTATTAAAGAAAATCTTTTTTTTTGTTTCAGGTACGTATCACAGTTTTGTTGAATATTTATCAAAAAACCAGCACAGCAGGTAGAGTAACGAATACTTTCGAATGAATAAAGTAAAAATTTTATAACAAAATT
>CM065477.1:29386968-29513659 GCA_032872505.1 Leptopilina syphax | reverse complement strand
ACAAAATTTTCTTTTAGTTGATTTTCATCTATTATCACAAGTTTTTAACGTTTCCATGAACGAAATATTTTTCATTAAAAATTTTCTAATATTATTGATTTTAATAAAAATTAAAATTTAAATTTCATATTTAGAAACTTTATAACTTTTTTTCATACGTGACGTAATATTGTAATAAAATTTAATTTAATATTGTAATATGTATTTAATATTGTAATAAAATTTAAGAAGAAGTAACCAAATAACAACAGGTCAAAAGATTTTGGTGCAAATTTTGAAATTACCAAATCAAAATGAAAATCGGAAAAATAAACATTGGAATAAAAAATTAATTGAATTGGAAATTTCATTCAAAAAAATGAATCAAAAATTTTACTTTAGTATAAATTCTATTTAATGATGATTCTTTTATATAAAAGTTTGTATCAAAAATAATTATTTTAAATAAATAGTGAGTTAAATAGAAAGTCTGTTAAAGGAAAATTTACTTAAATAAAAAATTTGGAATTACATAAAAATTCTAAAATATAAAAATTCTATTAACTTGAAAAATAAAATAAAATTATGAAAATGAAAAACTATAAAAAGAGTTTCAAAGTTTTTTTTCACGATTTCAAAATATCACTGCCTGCTTAGTAACTTACTGACGATTGACAAAAACTTTTTTGTCAATAATTCCAGGAAAATTTAAAATATTGAAATTAAATTACTAAATTAAAATTAATGCGGGTCAAAGTCAATAAAATTAAACTTCGAGAAATAAAAAAGACTAAAAAATCCCTATTCAATAAAATTCTCAATAAAATTTGATAAAGAAAATTCAGTCTAATGAATTCTAGGACCAACTCAACACCCCACAAAAGACAAATAAATCATCTTTTCAACAAAAATTTTTCCAATCTCTAAAAATAAAATTTATACACCGCGCAGAAAGAATAATTTGAGACAATTTAAATTTTATATAATATATATTCTCCTCTATTCACCTTGCGAAAGTTCTTGAGATGAAATCATAGAGAGCCTTTATGAATCTCAATAAGGCGGAATGTAGTGACATAAAACTTTTTTAATGTTAATGGGAACGAGAGGTATTTTAAAATTTCGATACGTGCCGAAGGCATGGTTTTTAAAGTATGATTCATGAAGGGAAAATTCTAATCTCGGTCGTGCGTTGCGTTTAATGCTTCATGAAGTATATACAACTATAATAAGTCCTGAACGCAATAAGCTTCCAGTATTATTTCTTTGTAAGCAAAGAGAGCTGTCGTTGGTGGCCCACCAACGTCGTCCAAGAAGTCGTCTCAAATGAAAAATAAAACCTCGCAGAAAAAAAGAGAGCAAAAAAATATCTACGAGAAATGTTGTATTTATACATATTAATAAAATGAAAGAAAAAAACGAAACTAGAAAGCAGAGACAAAAGAAGAGTGTTTGAGAAAAATTATATATCACTTTTTTTTACCTCATTTCTATTCAATTAGAAAATTACAATTTCCCCCTGGATATCAAAAACAGTCCTCTGTTTTGATTAAACTCAATCCTGCAGAAAATGTATCTTCTGGGTATAAAGGAAAATTCATGAGGAAATTAAATTTTCCTTCTTCTTGCAAGAAAAAAATGACAATGTTGAATTTTAATTAAAAAAGAGATTTTCGCTCAAGATTGCAGAGTTCTCTAAAATAAGTTCGAATTTTCATACATTATCTATAATTTTTGTTCAATATTTATTTTCTATTTAATATTATTTCTTTATATTCCTTTCGTATCTATTCGTATCCAGACTTTTTTTACTTTGCTGAACTTATATTAAATATAATTTTTTAATAAGAAAAACTTTACTCTTTGGAGAGTGTTTACACAAAACCAAATATTTATTTAATAAAATCAATCGATTTAATCAATTGTACTATTAAATGTTTATTTTATCGAGTAATTAATAACAGAGTAATTAGTAATCGCATTGAATAAAAATTTAGTTAATAAAATATTATTTCCTTCAAACCAAAAATTCCGTAAAATGAAAATTTTACAATTCAAAAATTTATCGAAAATAAGAAAATGTATAAAATGGAAATTTAAATAAATATAAATAAATAAATTTAATTCAAACAAAAAATTAAAGTCCGAATGAAATTAGATTCAATAGAAAATCTTCATCTAGTCTATATAAAATTAAAAATATTTCTTACCGAATTTCAAATTTCGACTGAAATGAAAATTGCACAAAAAATAATAATTTTGGTTGGACACTTTTAAAAGTAATTAACCTACCCCTCAGCTATTACGTTAGTCGACCCTCTCTTGCAGATTACCGCGAATATTTATACAACGCCAAGAAAGACATACACAGCCATCTAACTTTTAAGTCTTTGACAAATATAGCCAAGATAAAATGCACTCGCTAAAAAACGATATATATTTGCACTTAAAAAACACTCAAACCAACATTTTAAAATGAAACTAACAAGGACTTTAATTGATCGGAACAAACTTCACAGCTTCTTACGAAAAAAATTTACTTTTTTTTTTCACTTTACAATGTGAATTGATCGCTCCTCTAAGTTTTTCTAAACTATCTCATTTAATCGATAAAGAAATAACTTTTTACTGTCAATTATTTAATTATTTATTTAAATTTTTAAATTATTAATTACATTAAAATGAAAGTCATTATTAATTTAAACCTTAATTTTTCAAAAATGAAATTCAACTTCAATTACGAAAATTAAGAAATTGAATTTTTAATAAGAGGATGAATTTTAATTACTCAAGTTAAGAGATAAATTTTGATTATGAAAATAAATAAATGAAACTAATAGAAATGAAAAACTAATTTAACTAGGGGAGAGTGGGGCAAAGGCGCTAGGTTTACATTTATCGATGTATATTTTTTAAATTAAGCAATTAATTTATGCGGTCTTTGTTTTTCATTATTCTAAAACTAATCAACCAGAAATTTTAACAGTTGTTATTCAGTAAATTATAATTATAAATACATTATTTTTAATGAAATTTAAAAACAATGCGAAAAATGTCTTTGCCCCACACGCTGGGGCAGCGACGTTTTCGCTTATATTTCTAAAAGAAAGCATTTATAAGCCTTAAAAAAATAAACAAGTGATATTTATTAGTATATATAATTTACGAAACATAAGGTTAACAACATATTATTAAAAGAATTAAACTATTTAAATAAAAAAATAAAAACTTTTAGTGATTTTAACCTTATATTGTGAATTAATACCTGGAAAATTCGAATATTCAATTGTTTTTAAACCAAATTATGTTCAATATTGCCTTTGCCCCACATAACAAACTTTTTTTTTACTTTAAATTCGAAATATTTAGATACAAAATTAAACTAAAACACCACGCCAGTTGTGTAGAGAAATATTTAATTTATTTACATGTTACGTTTTTAAAAATTAAATACTTAAACTTATGTTTTAAAAAATAAAAGTTTGTTCAGTAAAATTATCATTTTATTTTTGCAAAACAATTTTTTTGTTATATTTCTTAAAATATTTGATATTATTATAGGTTTTTCTTTTTTTAATCAATTGGTCTGATTTAATTGCAACTTAATTTGTAATACCAATTGGAATAGACAGAAAATAAAAGAGATATTTTAAAAAACGTCTTTGCCCCGCATAGCGCCTTTGCCCCACTCTACCCTATTTATAATTGTAATATTATAATAATTAAAAATTGGTATAATCTATTTATTTTTATAATCAAAATTCATCATCATTTTAATTAAAATTCAATTCTATAATAAATTGTAGCAATTGAAATTTAATTTATTATTTTTAATAATTGAGATTTAAATTATTAGTTAAAATTTTATTTTAATAATTATTAAAAATAATTCAAATTTTAAATTAATTTAAAAATTATTAAATATTTCCACGTGGAAAGACTTTCTGGAAATTTCAGAAATTCTTTCCACGTGGATTTTCTAATAATTTATATTAAATTAGAATAATTAATAATTTTGTAAAAATAATCAAACGTAAATAAAAAATTTCTATCGGTTAACATTAAAATTAATTAAATGTGCTAGAAATTCTATCAATTAGCATTAAAAGCAATTAAAGATAATAAAAAGTGAATAAAAATTCCAAGGACCAAAAAATCCAATGAGGCATGCATTTGAAAAAAAAACGATAAAAGCTCTTTATTTATCCGTCTAGACGCGACGATAAACTATTTGCACTTTTCCCAATCTCCACTACAAGGCAAAAAAGTTTATAGAGTCCGTAAAATCAAAAACGATTTTCTCCGCCAAGGAGTCATAAGATATGTGAAGAAAACTGTACAGTATTTTTCTCTAAAGAAATTCTCAAATCTGATAACACTTTGATCGATAATAATATATAATATAGAAAAGAAAATCTTGACAAAATATAGAAAAAATATCCTCACAATAAGTTAAAAACTGTAGCAAGAAAAATTAGTTTGTTTTTACTACACGTTGGATTTAGATATAATTCCAATTTTTTTTACTTTTTTAAAATTTTTTATTATAATATTTTACTTTGGTTACTGCAAATCAAAATATATTACTTAGAAAAAGTCATAAACTACTTTAAATGTTTTCGGTGTTGCTAATTAAGAAACCGATGTTTGTTGCTCAAAAATCAAAATGGCGGATCCAACATGGCGGCTAGAAAAATAAGAATTACTCGGATTTGTTTGAAACTTGTTACTTATGGGTTTTTGGGGTCACTGATTACGAATCTGAAGTCAGATTTTCAAAACTTAATATGGCGGATTCAATATGGCTGACGAAAAAGTTAATAAAAAATCAGATTTAATTGAAACTTGTTACTCGAGGATTTTTTATGGTTTCTGGTTACGAATATGAAGTCTTATTTTAGTATTTCATAGTAACCCCAAAAACCCCAGAGTATAATAAGTTTCAAACAAATTCGAGTGATTTTTAACTTTTTCGACCCGAATTTTTAAACCTGTGTAATTAATTATACTAATTAGCAACACATCAGTATATTAATTACATTATTAGTACATTAGTTAACATAGAAAGAATTGTTATAAAATTTCCCTCTTAAAATACATTAATACGTTCTATAATAACAAAATATGCATATAAACAAGTTCATTGCGCGGTGAATTAATTTTATTTTGACGGTTAATCGCCTTTATGACCTCCGAAAATATCAAGATGAGTTTTGCGCTATTTTGGTTGGAATAGTTAGTGGGTGCAGCTGACAGCCGCATCCCTTTCGGGATATATTTAAAACTTAAGACCCTGACACTCAAAGGCAAAATGTAAAATTAAACAACACCTTCTTAAAGTGAGTGTGTGTCCTGCCCTTTGTCTTTCCCTTTCAAGTTCTAAAAGTAGTGCATTTCTTTTTTTCCTCAAAAAACATTACTGCACGAAATGTCTGCAGTGGTGGGACTCCGCTTAATTTTCGCATTTTACATATATATATATATGCGAAAGCATTTTACGAGAATTTTAAGAATTTCGACACTAATATCTTTATTAATTGTGTCATACCGAGCAAAAATAGTCACAGGACGAGTTCAAAACATGAATATTAATGAATCTAATTTCAAATTAAGGATTCAAATGCACACATGAATTAATAGCTAATCTATCTATATATAAAATCAGACTTTTGTCTGTACATTGCTCAGAACTTTAAATTACGCACATAATTATTCGTTTTAGGCATCAAGGATTCCAAATATACCAATAAAAAATTTCGTGTATGTATGTATGTATGTGTGTCGGTATGTCACAGAATCTTTGTTCGCGCATCACTTAAAAACGGCTGAACCATTTGAAACCAAATTTGGCAGAATGTTAGACCTTGGGCCAAGGAAGGTTTATAAATTTACAGATTTGAAAAATATTAATTAGAACGGGAGATATTCAATTTTTTCGAAAAATTCAAAAACCAAAAATTTTCAAATTTTACATTTTTTTAAAAAATGCTTTCAAACTTTCTATAATTGAGTATAACATGTTATTTAGTCACATTGTAGAATAGTTTTGCCAAAAATAATGTCCTATAACTAAGATGTAAGTATAAAATTTTTTTTAAAAAATTCAAAAAATCGAAATTTTTCAAATTTTATATTTTTTAATGAATTGCTTTTAAACTCTCTATAATTGAGTATTACATGTTATTAAGTCAATTTTTAGCATAATTTTTCCAATAATACTGTCCTATAACTAAGATGTAAGTATAAAAATGATTTCGAAAAATTAAAAAAATCGCAAATTTCCAAATTTTATATTTTTTAATGGACTGCTTTTAAACTATCTATAATTAATCATTACCTGTTATTTAGTCACATTTTAGCATAATTTTTCAAAAAATAATATCTTATAACTAAGATTAAAGTATAAAAATGTTTTCAAAAAATTTTAAAAATCACAAATTTTACATGTTTTGATGATTTGCTTTTAAACTCTGTATAATTGAGTGTTACATGTTATTTAGTCATATTTTAGCATAATTTTGCACGAAAAATGATATGACTAAGATGTAAGTATAAAAATATTTTCCATATCAGAAAATCGAAAAAATTATAATTGTTATTAATTACTATCAAGTTTAATTCAGTAGTATTTTTGGGGTTATTTTTATTTTATGAAAATACTCTTTTTTAAGAAAATATGTTATATACCAGTACCAGTCTTTGACGGGATTTAGTTTACCATAATAGAATTGACAGAGTGTCTACCAATTGCGCGGGGAAACCGATAAATAGCCGGGAGTTTAATTTGACCAGGAAAAACCGGGAATTTTCTTATCAAATTAAAAAAGTTTTATTGTATTAATTTGATTTTAAAAACTGCTTTTTACTTTAATTTTTATTGTCTAATTGTCTAATTGTGACACAATTATTTATAATTAGACTCTTCTTTGACTCCAAAAGCTGGTGTAAATGTAGGATTAATGTTTAATACATTAATTGCAGTACTACAAACGCACAAAGTACTACAAGTTGCCAAATACTGTTCCTGAATATCAAATTTGATAGAAAAAAATCTGTCACTGATTGAAATAGTAATATTTTTCTCACGAAATAGTTGATGGTAACTAATTATTAGTTTTTCCCAGTAAAATTTAATTCCCGGCTATTTCCCGGTTGGTAGAAGCCCTATCAAATGTATTAGCCGAAACTAAAACCCGTCGAAGACGGGTCCGACAGCTAATTATTAATAAGAAGGTATAACTAATTACAGAAACTAATCAATAAAATTAATTCATTAAAAAATTAATTATTATTTAATTATTTTATACTATAAAAATAACTAATTTTTATTGGAAAAGAGTAGAAAAATAGTTCAGTGGAAAAAGAATTCAGTAAAAAAATTATTTTATAAAGTAGTCAAGCTTTCGATACTTATTCTTATTGGTAATTCAAAAATCTGTTTTTTTATTATAAATTTAAATTTCCTTTGAAAAAAAAAATCTAAATTTCCTAGTAAAAAAATTAATTCAAAAATATAATTTAAAAATGTATTTAAAGATTGCTTTGGAAATATTTGTATTGAATTGAAATAAAAAATATAATTATCATACTGTGAATTTACATTAAGAATTATAAATTATAATTCTAAACTGAAAACATGTACTTTAAGTAATTGAATAAATTTTTTTTACTGTCAAGATTAATAAATGCAACCTCACTGTATGTCGATTGTTTTTGTTGAATCATCACTTTCGCTGCGTTTATTGACAGTTTTAAATTGACATCAGGTTAAATGGAACACTTTTTATTAACCCTTAAAATTAACAAACACTTGCTCTCCATTTATCAATCTTCCAAGAAAAAAAATTTATTTCACAAAAATTGTTTTACTCTGCACATTAAATTATTGATAGTCCATCATCAGTTTACTCTCTAAATCTGAATTAGTTAAAAATAACTAATTGATAGTAAAATAAAGGCTGACTTTTTGCTTCAGCAATTAGTAAAAAATTACTAATTTTTAGAGATAATTACTAATTATAAGTAAATAAATAACTACAAAAAAGTCAAATTTCAATAGTTGAATTAGTTACTAAAAATATCAGTCATTCTTACATAAGCTAAAAGTGAATTTAACTTATAATTAGTCATTATTAACTATTTCATTAGTAAAATATTACTATTTGAATCAGTGACTGACTTTTTGCTATCAAATTATTAGTTATCTTTAACTAATACTTTTATTTTCTTATGATTTAATTATTGATTTAATTAAAAAATAAATAATATTAAAAAAATTGTAAAAATTAAATTTCTTCTAAAATTTAGAAAAATAGTAAAAACAAGACCTCATTTTTAATATGAATATATAAAAAGTAAAATAAAAAAGCTTCTGCTTCTCGAAGTCATAAAAATGGTTAGGAACAAAGGGATATTTAATCAAGGTGGAGATATTGATTCCCGCACCCCTTTTTCGGCGAATTTACCATACATATACTAAATAAACAGTAAAAATGTATATATGTATGTGTGTGTATGGAATACCGAAACTTAAAACATTTATAAGCTTTAGGGAGTTTCATCAAATTATCTCAAAGTTTACCAAAGAGTTTTGTTGATCGAAAAACTCGTAAAACTAAATGAAAAAGTATAAAACATTTTTCACAGCAGTCTACTAAAAAAATTTACACTTGTACTAAAACTTAAGAGAGAAGAAAAAAATCAAATAATTTTCTCCCTACTTTTGAGAGAAAAAAAAGTTGAAACTCATTTTTATTAGAATAATCCGATTAGCGTACAAGCATACGGATTTATACCTGCTTGGAAAAAAAGTCTTTCTATTCTACAAGAGCGAGAAAAAAAAGGCAAAAAAAGAATGAGAATGAAAGCTATAAGGGAAGAAAAACAGGGAATTTCGTTATTTGTATAAGGAATCGTCGATGAAGAAAATTCAAACAGACTTTTATCGATAGGAAATCGTTGCATTGGAAAAACACATTTTTTTCCTCCAACTTTGGGAGAGAAAATTAGTTCAATTTTCTTGTTCAAATAAGAGCTACTCTACAATATCAAACCTTTCTTTACACTCAAATTTAATATTTCATTTAATTTTTATCCATCAAAATTAACAGAAATAAAAAATTGCAAAATTTACAAAAAATTAAGTAACAAATTAAATTACAACAATTAAAACCAGATTTTTTCGAAAATTTCTAAAGCAGTATTATTTTTTTCAACTTATTCGTCAGTCCAAATGTCAACTTTTACCATTTCAAGAATTAAAAAAAATTGTATAATTAAAATAAATTTTTTGAAATAAGCAAATTTTTTTCCTGTTAAAAAAGTGAATAAAAAATTTCCATAGAAAGAAACATTAATTTTTTTTTCTTAATACGAGAAAAAACTATTTTTTCAAAATGAAAAGAGGTGTCATAAAGATCCGATCAGTATTCAAAATTGAAAATACAATTAACATAAAATAGAAGAAAAAGAGTTGCTACAATGCAGATGAGTCTGAACTTGAAATGCAAATTATTCACTGAAAGAAAAGATTGAAACAATGACGTAAAAAAGTTTTCCGCCTTCGAAAATTACCAGAAAAAACTTACCTTTCTTATTATAAGATTTATAACTTTTGTTCTCAATTTATCATTCTTTCCCCCCTTTTTTCACTTTTAGTTTATTTTTGTCTATCTAATCAATTTACTTTCAAAGGAAAAATGAATAAAGTTTTACTACTTTCAGAAGTCAAACCAAAACTTTCTAAAATTTCTGCCCATTTTCAATAGCAACTTTTACTATGTCCAAAGTAAATTTAAGTGCAAAAAAATAGTAAAAATTAAATTTCCAGAAATAGGAAGAGTTACACCCGAAATAAGACAGTTTAAATTTTACTTTCGTAAATAGTAAGAATTACTTTTCTTTATTTTTCTCGCGTTGAAATAAATGCTTTCCTGGTAAAATTTGCAAAAGAAAGAAAATTAGATAAAAAAACAGAATTTTTACAAAAATTTCTACTCATAAAATTTTTTTAATTTATTTTCTAATAGTAATAACCGATAATTATTAAATAACAAAAAGCAAATATATTTTCAACTTATTTTTACACCGTAAGTTTCTTATAGACAAAAAAAATTCTTCGGTAGTGATTTTTTTTCCTTCGGAGACATTTCAAGGTTTTTGATTATCTCTCGAGGGAAAATACGAGCAGTCGAAATTCTTGATCTTTATCAAGTCTTTTATTCACGACTTCAAGACTCACGAGAATTTAACATTTCTACAGTGTACAGAATATACATATATATATAGTATAACTTTGAGTGGGGGAGATGAAGTATAAGACTTTGGTTAGAACTACAACTCTTCTACTTGAAATTCAGCGAAATTACCTTAATCGAGCAATTAGGTTCCCTTTTAGGAGGGGGAGGGAAGGATCAAGTTTCAAACGAACACCAAGTGAAAATAGTCTCTAGCCTTAATTAAATTTCGAAATTAAACTAAGAACTAGAGCAATAAATATAAAATTTGACGAAAATATGATTTATGATAATTTAATTAAACCAAAATTTTAATTAAAAATAATGGATATTTATTAAATTTATAAAATGTCTGGAGGGAATCGAAAGGAAATTTTTCTTTTCTTATTTTGGTTCTTATAAAAAGAACTTTTAAACAAACGTTTGTAATTTATAATAGAAAAGAGATGAGAAAAAATTGTATTTAACGAAAAAGGTACACGGAGAAAACGAAATAAAGGAACTTTAACTATTTTTAAAGTAAAACTTACAATGATAGAAACTTCTGCGAATTTTTAGTATTTTTCGAGTAAAAATTCACTTTATTTGAAAATAATAAAAGTTGACAGAAAACAGGGCTAGAACCAGTGAAAGTATTTAAAAATACGGACTTTACATACCAAAAATGAAAAATTACTAAAATTACTAAAATTCTTCAATTAAATATATATTAGAAAAAAAAACTTCAAATAATATAATAAAAATCCGCAATTAAACTTTCTCAAAAAAAATTAATTCCACAGAATTTTTAGTTAACAATTCTCATAAAGAATTATTGTATCAATAAATTTTTAAAAAATTGAATTCTTTTGACGAATTTTAATAAAATTTTTAAGAATTTTTTCGAGAAATTCGATTAAAATTTTATTAAAAATAATTGAATTCCTAATAAGAATTTTATTATTTACCAAAATAATTGAATCCCTGTAAAAATTTTATAATTTATGAAAATAATTAAGTGATTGCGAAGAAATTTATAAAAAAAATTTGTAAATAATGAAATTCCTATGAAATTTTTATTATCTTTTTAAAATAATTAAAGGTTTGTCTATAGAATTTAATTAATTTATTTTTAGGGTTCCGTACACCGTAGGTGTACTGACGGAACCCTTATGAAATCACTCGTGTGTCCGTCCCAGCCACGCAAAATGGGCTGTCCCCCCCTTAACTTTTACAAATCTCAACCTAGTGAGCTGAAATTCGGTAGGGATCTTCAGTTTTCAGTGCAGATTACAGGAAAAATATAGCGAACTCGATTGACGGACATATTTGCGAATTAGGAGGGAAATAAATTGAATTTTTTCAAAAAAATGGCGCATCTTGGAAACAATATCATTGAAAAAAGTAATGATTTTTAAAAATAAAATATTTAAAAATTTTAAATTAAATTAAATTTCAATGAAATTGGCAAAATACCAATCAATAAAAAATTTATTATAATTAATAATATATAAGTAGCTTTTGTTACTTTATATCCAATATATTATTTTAAATATTATCTCTAATCAGGTAAAATATATATTTTTTGTTATTTGTAAATAAAGTATAAGAATACAATATGGATTATAGTTATAGTTTTTTTTGTAATCTACATGTAATAAAAATACATATGTACATATACCGAATTTCAGCTCAATAGGTTTATATATGTTAATATTAATCAATCATTTTTCTTCTATATAGGGTAAACGTACCAATTGTCGAGGATGGTTCCTGTTGTCGAGTAAACAAACTTTGAATTTTATTTAAACATTGTAGCACATTGTAAATGGAAAAAAGTGATAAATATTAATTTTCTTATGCGTTATAAATGTGAAAAAAATATATTAATATTATATACACAAACAAATGAGACATTTTAGACAATATTTTTTGGTTATTACCATGGTAACATCGACAAATGGG
This sequence comes from Leptopilina syphax, assembly GCA_032872505.1. NCBI lineage: Eukaryota > Metazoa > Arthropoda > Insecta > Hymenoptera > Figitidae > Leptopilina > Leptopilina syphax. The sequence goes on along the minus strand of CM065477.1, from coordinate 29,501,501 downwards.
ACACCCTCGGCAATTAGTACACTTACCCTATATATATATATATATATATATATATATATATATATATATATATATATATATATATATATATATAGCCAAGCGTATACTGATCGTCATTTTCCAGTACGGCGTACTGAGATTATTCTCGTATTGTACCAGCACAAAATAATTAAGTATATACGTATTGGTACGGTACCAGTATAACGACGGTATGTCGCACGACTGAAATTGTAAAATAAAAGTACTCCATAAAAGTATGAGGCTAGTATAATACCATTACGTTGTACTGTCATTTATGAAAATACAGCATATTCGTACGATACAAGTACCATACCGGTACACCGTACTCTGCGTGGTAATGCGAACATAACCTAATTTACTTTACAGTTGCCAATGACATATGCCTCCAGTGCACATGGTGCAATGATTTTTTGTTGAAAAGCTGACTTTTAGGATGCAATACAAAAGTTTTAATATTTGTAACATGTGTCATTATATTTAAATTAGAAATCAGTGGTTTAGTTTCTATTCATCTATGTGTAATATGTGTATACTATTAATCTCAAGTGGTTTTGCTTTGTCATGATGCTTATTTTTATCATTAGCGTATTCTAATTACTACAACAATGGACAACTTCTGATTTTTAAACTGTTTTGTGCTTTACACTTGAGAAAAACATTTTAATTCAAGAGTTACAATAAAATATATAGAAATCGCAATATTTTTTAATAATTTTTCTTATAGATCACATATATACATGTGTTATCATTTATAGGTTAGAACGTCCAAATTATTTTCCTTACAGTAAAGTACTTTAGATTATAAATTGGCATTATTCACAGTTATTTTAAAGAATGTTTAAAAATTAGCAAAGTAAAACCACTACAGAATTATTTAATTAAAATACTTCAAAACACTGATTATTCTAATAAAAGTAAATGGAGTTACAAGTTACATGATTTACATAATATCTTTAGGTACAAAAAAATAACTCTTTTAATAAAAATAAATTACTTCAAAATTAAATTGATCTTAGTAATGATTCTTTCAGAAAATTTATCATCAAATATTAAATTAAAATAGTTAATACTTAATACAGACTAAAGCACAAGAGGGGGAGGGATATAAAAGGCTTTACACGCGGTACTAGTATAGTACGAATACAGTACCTAACCGTACGATAAACTAAATTACAAAAACCTTCAGTACACCATACTATTATCGTACTCGTATTATACGAGCATAAGCATACTGGTACGACATACTAGTACAGTACCTGTTACCGTGCGAAGGTACATGGCGAGTACAGTACCAGTACGACTAATACGCCATAATCGTATTGTACATGCATCGTACTAGTACGCTGGTTATCTGGGTATATATATACCGTCCCATGACGGCGTAAAAGCGTCGGCGTAAAGCAGAAATCGTGCGATAGAAAGAGATGAACAGATATCACGTTCTCACTCACTCACATGGTTTACGCTTTACGCCGACGCTTTCACGCCATCATGGGACGGTACCTTAATTCGTGCCGTGCCTTGGCACGACACGAATAACGCTTGGTAATTCGTGCCGTGCCTAGGCACGACACAAAGTACGTTTGGTAATTCGTGCCGTGCCAAGGCACGACACAAATAAAATTTTTGAAATGTGTTGTGCCAAGGCACGTTTTAAAGGCACGCATGGAATATTGTGTAGAATCTCAAAAGCAATATTTAAGGCACGACACGATTTAGTAAGTGTAATTCGTGTTGTGCCTTGGCACGGGCACGAATTACCAAGCAAACTTCGTGTCGTGCCTAGGCACGGAACGAATTACCAAGCGAACTTTGTGTCGTGCCTTGGCACGGCACGGGCACGACACGAATTTTTCGTGAAAGTCCCTGATAAAAAATGAGTTTAGTTTTGGTGTACGGAACCCTCGATCTTAGTGCGAGTGCAACTCGCACTTGTCCGATTTTTTTAAAGTAATTGAATTCTTTTGGAAATATTCAATTTTACGAAATTTTAATTATTCGTAAATTCTTCAATTAAATATATATTAGAAAATAAAAACTTCAAATAATACAATGAAAATCCGCAATTAAACTTTCTAAAAAAAATTTATTCCACAAAAATGTTAGTTAAAAATATGAAAAATATAAATTTTCAAAGATTTTAATCTGAAACCTTTTCAAAAATTCAATTATTTCTAAAACTTTACGCTCTATTGCTTTTAATATTCAATGATAATCTAAAATTTTAACTGAAATACATTTTTAAATGAATTTTCATGAGAAAATTCTACTAGAATTAAATTATTTAAATGCAAAAAAACAATTTATTGAATAATTGCATGTTTCTTAAAATTGAATTCTTATAAAGAATTGTATCGATAAATCTTTAAATAATTGAATTCTTTTGACGAATTTTAATAAAATTTTTAAGAATTTTTTCGAGAAATTCGATTAAAATTTTATTAAAAATAATTGAATTCCTAATAAGAAATTTATTATTTTCCAAAATAATTAAATCCAAAAATTTTATTATTTATGAAAATAATTGAATGATTGCGAAGAAATTTATAAAAAAATTTGTAAATAATGAAATTCCTGTGAAATTTTTATTATTTTTTGAAAATAATTAAAGTTTTGGGTAGAATTCTGTTAAATTTTTTTTTTTAAATAATTAAATTCTTTTGAAAAATTGTGTTAGAATAGTAGATACCTATTAAAATTTTTTGAAAATAATTGAAATTTTACCAAGAATTTTATCAAAATTTTTAAAAATAATTGAATTTCGGGGAAAAATTTAATTATTTCTAAAGATAATTGAAATTTTGACAAGAATTTTTAAAAAATTTTGAACATAATTGAATTTTTGCGAAGAATTTTATTACTTTTGAAAATAATTGAATTTCTACAATCATTTTGCAATTTCACTAAAATTATCCAAATTATATCATACAATTTAGGGGCCGTTCAAAAAATACGTAACGCTATTTTTCGGGAATTTGGACCCCCCCCCTCCCCCCATGTAACGCAATGTTGTATACATTAGCGCCATTTTTTCTGCTGACCGTAACAAACAGCTTGACCCCCCCTCCCCCCTAAAGCGTTACGTATTTTTTGAACGGCTCCTTACGGACTTTACGGACCTTTTTTCAAAAAAGGGACTATTACGGACTTTAAGCAAAGTTACGGACTTTTACGGACGGGTTTTACGGACCTAGTTCGAGCCCCAATTTTTCTAACTAATTTTAGATCATAATTTTTTTAATAAAAAATATTTTTAAAATATGATAAAATATAATTTAAAAAATTAATTTTTTTATTTGCCAATTTTTTTTAATACAAAAACCTAAGTATTTTCTACAAAATTACGCATGAAAATTCAAGAAGGTTGAAAATATTTTCGAATAGATTTTGTTTTCCACTTAATTTTCTCTAAAAATTACTACTGCTTTATTAAAAGTTTACTATTTCATTTATTGATTTTTAATTTTTCACTCAAATTTTAGTGAAATAATTAGTATATGATGTTTTTGTTTTTTGTTTGAAAATATAAATAAGAATTAGTTGAAAATTTTACTAATTCAAATTATTAGACTTTTCACTAATACAGATTTAGAATATTTCATTTGATAGTATTCGAGTAACAAAATATTTGAAGCAAATACATTTTTTCAGAGTCTATAAATCACTATGTTTACAATTTTTTAATTATTTAAATATGTTATTATTTGTCGGTATCAGTAACATTACGAAACAAATAAATTTCCCTCCGACTATATAAATCTTTGGAAATTACTTTATTTGGAATAATTCAAATAAATAAATTAGAAAAAGAAATAAAAGAAGAGTAAATGTAAACACAGCTATAAATAAAAACGAGATCCAGATAAATCGAGAAGCATTAACCACATTTTCCAAATCTCTCTTTCTCTCCTAGTACTTGACATAATCTTCCAAACTCTCGCGAGAGAATTCTTTTTTTCACAGATAAAATTGGGTGCTCTGGATTTTGTTATGATGCACTCACACAGCACGTGTATACTAAACAGAAATATCCAATTTGATTCCAAATAGGATAAATGTCCACAAGAAATAAAACTGAATAAAAACGAATTCATCAGCAAAAGACGCATTCTTAATTAAAATTTTAATTTAAATTTTAATGAAAAAAAAATTTGTGACGGAAATAAAAAGAGTTGACAGGTGAGTAAAAATGGTTATACTATATATATACATGTTTCTTTTGAGAGGTCAGAGGTCATTGTTCACAAAACCAGAACAGATGGTTGGCAATTTTTATACTTCTTTCTTTTTGTAATTTTTTTTATTCTAGAAAGCCTATACGTTACTCACAGGCAAAGAGCTAATTTTCCTGGCCGTTTTATCTTTCACTCGAATAAGCGCAGAGTGTGTGTCTCTTTTAATTGGACGAAAGCGATATCAACGTGTACTGTAGACGGAATTAATGAAACCATTAGTTTTAGTACAATAGCTTGTAAGAATTCGTTGATGAGAGGGGTCAAGTCTCAAAATTGAGGACAAGCATAGAGGTCGAATGGTTCAAACTATACATATAAAGTCTAAGGCAAACTTTGTGTTTATTTAATGCGCTCATATTATTATAATATGACGTTTTTAGCGCTTCAGCGACAAAATTTAATTACAACTTAATTGCAGAATATTTCAATTTTTTATTTAATTTCAATTTTTTTCTCTCAAATTATATGCATTCCTATTTTTTCGAATGTGGACACTTTAAAGTTAGTTTTTGTGTATTCTTTTGTATTTTTTCCTTTAAAAAATATTTTTTGACAGATCAAAAATATGCAGGTATTTTTTCATGATTAGAAAATTTAAAAAAAATTATGATTAACAAATCAAAAATATATCCATTTTGTTTGTTCTATGCTTTTTTCAATAACAAAAATCGTTTGACTGATCTAATTAATTATTATGCAAATTATTCTCCTTTTTATTTATAAAAAATACTGGAAAATTGTTAATTGTTAAAAATTTTGATTCAGAAGTAGGAAATGTATCCATTTTATGCATAATTTTTATTTCTCAATAACAATACGATTTACAAACTCATTTTTTTCTTTTAGGAAGAAAGACATTAGATATTCTCAATTCTCAATATTTTGTAGAAAATTCTCAACTTTTATAAGGAAATAATTGGCATCAATTCTATTTCTAAATTACAATTGTTTTAATAAAATTCAAAGTTTTTTTAAAAATAAAGGGAAAAAAAAGTTTACAAATTATATTTGTCAATTATAAAATTTAATTGAAAATGAAACTGAGAATTTTTGAACTTTTAGAGCATAAAGAAAAAAGTTTTATTGAAAAAAATGTCTGTTAAATTTATTTACAAATATTTTTAATTGTAAAATTATTCGAAAACAATCAATTCTTTTTAAAATATTTAAAATATTTAATTATTATTTTTCCACAGGAATTAAGATTTTCAATAATTTCAAATTCAAACCTTTTTAAAATTAATCAACTTTAAAAAAATTGTTATAAAACATAAAGAAATCGATTGCTCCGAGTCGAAGACTCGGAGTAATTGATTTCTTCATATTTTATAAAATTAATTAAATTTTATTCAATTATTTAAATACAAAAGTAAATTATTTATTGAATAATTGAATGTTTCTTAAAATTTATTCTTTATAAAGAATTTTATTAACAAATTTTTAAATAATTGTTTTTTTTGACGAGTTTTAATAAACTTTCTTAGAATAGTTACATTTTTCAAGGAGTTCGATTAAAATTGTATTAAAAATAATTGAAATTCTGCGATGAATTTTATAATTTCTGAAAATAATTGAATTATTGAGAAGAAACTTATAAAAAATTTGTAAATATTTGAATTCATGTGAAATTTTTATTATTTATGAAAATAATTAAATATTTGCTTACAATTTTATTAAAATTGTTTTTAAATAATTGAATTCTTTTGGATAATTTTATTAAAAATATTTTTATTATTTTAAAAAATTTTATTAAAAGTTTTTTTTAAATAATTGAATTTTGAAGAAGAATTTTTTTAATTATAAAGATAATTGGGATTTTGTAGAGATAATCTTGTAAATTTTGAACATAATTGAATTTTGTGATAATAATTTTATTACTTTTGAAAATAATAAATTGAATTTCTGCAATCATTTGTAACTTCTTCAAAATTCAATCTTTTTAGTATTTTTAACTGAAATTCTTCTATATTATATATTCAAAAATCTAAGTTCATTAAAATTTCTAATTAAATTCATTCAACATTGAAATTTTATAAAATTTAAAATTGAATCCGTTTGAAGTTCATTTATTTATGAAAATTGTAAACGCAACTCTTTTAAAATTGAGGCCTTGGATCCAATAACTCGCCCAACGCTCGAAGGAACGCGCAACTGCCAGTCAGTGAGCAGTGAGCGCCTCTGGGCCACTCACTGGCCACCCGACTGGCATTAACGCGTACCTTCGAGCGTCGGGTGAGTTATTGGATCCAAGGCCTCAATTGAATTAATTTTGAAATATTTAAGTAAAATTATTCATTAAATAATTATTTATTTTATGATAGTTGTTCAAGACTTTAGTTATTTAAAAATAAATTTTTGTCAGAAATTGTAGAAATTTAAGGCTTTGTATTAAAATTCGTGATAATTTTATAGTTTATAAGTCAAACAGAAAAGAAACCAAAATTCAGAATTGTTGGTAGTTTTTAAATATTTTAATGAAATTGTTAAAAAAAATTGATTATTTTTTAATAGAATTTTAAGAAATTTTAATCAACTAAAAAATTGTCAATTCCCGTGTAGAAATTGACATATTTAGGCCATAACATGGCATGAAACACCTTCCCAGATCGGGCCCAAGTTTGGCCAGACTTGGGCCCGATCTGGGAAGGTGTTTCATGCCATGTAATGGCCTACACAATGATCAAAAGATCTGGCCCCGATTTGGGCCATGGTTAAATTTCTACACGGGTTACTTGATTATAACTATTCAAATATCTTGATAAAATAGAACTGAAATATGTAAAGAAAAACATAGCATATTTTCAAAATAATTTTTCAGAAATTTAAATAGAATAATTTTTCAAACTTAAATTTTTTTAAAAAGTATTCAAATTTATCTTTTTACAATAATTAACAAACTGATAAAAAATTGTAATTATAACTTTTTTAAAAATAGATTATTTTAGATTTAATGTTAATCAAATCTTTTACGTTTAAATTCATTTTACTAATTTTTTCAGAATTTTAAATAAAATTATTAAAAACTTAAGTTTTTTTAAAATAAATATTTAATTATTATTTATTTATTTACAAAAATTTAAATACAGTGACCATTATTGCTCTAGGGTGATAACAAGTACTTTAATTAACCTGTGTGTAACGTGAATAAAATGACCATTATTGCCCTAGGGTAATAATGAGTACTTTATTGACCTATACCTAGTATACAGGTAGGTAAAGTGACCATAATAGAATAGACAAATTTTTATAGTTTTTTTTTCAACTGGTATTTTTAAACAATGGAAAATTTAGCCAGTCTAGTTTAATTTTTAAAAAAAGAGTTGCAGACAAATTTTTTACCAATATTAATTCGTAGTAAAAGTAATCATAACAGTAGTAATAATAATAGTAATAATAGTAATAGTAATAATAATAGCAATAGTAATAATAGTAATAATAGTAATAATAATAAAAATATATATTTCTAACCTTGTAAGTTTATGCAGCATATCCAGTGCTCGATTTCTGCATCCCAACGTAGCTTTCACTCGCAAACAATGGCTTTGGCTCCTCTTTAGATTATCACACAAACGCAGGCGATTTAAAAATTCCAAACACTACCGAAACTCAGGGCTAAATTGCGAAAAAGAAAAATATTTTTACTACCAAAATGATTGCGATTTTAAAAAATTATCAACACTTCCGAAACTGAGAGCTAAATTACGAAAAAGAAAGATACTTTTATTACTGTAACGATCGCAATTTTAAAGAATACGCGAACACTCCCGAAACTGACAACTAAATTGTAAAAAAAAAAACTTTTATTACTGAAACGATCGCGAGTTTAAAAATATACGAACGCTCCCGTTAAAATTATTTATAAAAAGTAAAAAAAAACAATTTTTTAAAATACGCGAAAATCTGTATTCGTCCTGGGATCTGAAAAAATAAACAAATCGACCATTTTGAATAACTAATGTCCGGCTGTAGCATATTTTAATTTGATTTTACTGTTATATTTACAAATTACAAAATAAGAATAAACAAAATAAATAATTATTAAATAAATACCTACACGGAGAAAAAAGGATAATTAAACTTACCCTGAGGAGTGTAAAGTTTTTAAAGTTTTACATTCCTCAGGGTAAATTTAATTAATCTTTTTTCTATTATTTATTATTATAATATTAAATACTTAATGTTATAATCTTTTAAATATAATAAAAGAATGTTCTTATTAAACTATGTAACTATATAATATAATTATACATGAACCATCGCCATTGTATACAAGTAGAACGCTCATAGAATCTTTTATTAAATCATGGAATTTTCCTAATAGTAAAATAAAATTATATTATGCCTTTGAGGTCATTTACAATTACGTCACTTTATTTTGAACGCTTTCACTCTATCTCTCTCACTCTTGAGCATCAAAGGCGGCCACAATCAGAAACGCCTACCTTCATTTTATATGTATATAGCAAAGAAGCAACTGAACTTTACCAAATTGCTCGTTAAACATAATTTTTAATAAAAATTAAAATAATATTTTTTGACTCAACATTATAACTGCCAATATATAAAATATGTAATTATTATTCTAATTCTTTGTTGCCTTTGATTCTCTCCTGGAAAATTAATTAATATTTTTCTAAAAACTATACGAAAAAATTAAAGTAATTTTTACTTTAAATATAAATAATAATAACTCCTACAATAAATTTTACTGTTTTAGATGATAATTTTTAATCAAAACTATTGTAATATTTACTTCGGACTTAGTTTTTGCATATAAAGTCTGATAAATACTGAGGATATTTAAATTAAAACTAAAAAAATTTTAATGTCTAATTATTATAATCATTTTTTTGATTGTATAAATCTATTTAATTATAATTTAAGTTGTTAGTAGGCAAATAAATTGTAGCTAATTATTTAGCCAATCTCAAAATTTGAATTAGTAAAAATATTTACTAATTTTAATTAATGATTGACTTTTGCTTTCGAATTAGTAAATTTAACTAATAAATTAGTAGAAAGTACTACTTATTAGAAAAATTTATTAATTCAAAGAAAAAAGTCAGCCACTAATTAAAATTAGTAAACATTTTTACTAATTCAAATTTAGAGAGTAACTAGTTAACTATTAGTTAACTAATAATTCCATTATTAATTAATTAAATTTCAATAATTAGAAATTAATTACATTTTTAGTTCTAAATTAAATATTTTTAGAATCTATTACATCCTATACGCAGAAACTTTGTCGGAAGTAAATTTTAGTATAATTATTACTAAAAATTCTCTTGGAAAATAGTAAAATTAATATATTAATTTAATTATTAACTAATTTTTAATTGTTATTATAATAATTGAAAAGTCTCTTTTGATAATAATTTTTGATATCTTAAAGTTAACTGTAACAAAATTAAATAGTAATGAAACTATAATGATAGGTTTAAATATTGTCTAAAATGATAATAAAACGGCTTATAAGTAAATGAAAAAAATTGAAAGAAGCAGAAATTCGCTATTCCCTACACATATAGGTATTCAATAATAACCAGTTACCATTTATTTTTCACTAACACCTTTAAATTTTCTGCAAAATATACAAAATGCACAGTTTTCCAGTAAAACATTGCTAAAGATATAAAACACGATGCTTTATTCTCTCACTTTGCTTTTACGAATCGATGAATTGCTCCAAATAACATATATTTAGTGCAACCTGCACTAGAGTTAACACCATAAACGCAGTTATTAATCATTTGCAACATCAATGGAGCCGCAATTTCCCCATTCAAAAGGCAACGAGAACTTACTACCGCGCGTATATTATACATGTATTTTGAAGGGGGAACGGAAATAGAAAATTATCATACGTGGGTGAGAGAAAGAGAGAATGTTTTTTTAATATTATGATTGACTTTTATGACAGTTCACATATTCAGTCTTTGAATAGCAGCTAATTTTTTTCTTCTTCAGACATGAATACAAAAAAACACAAAGGTATGAATAATCATTGTACAACGGTCAAGTTTTCTCTATAAACATTAGTTTTCATTTGTCATCGATTCTTTAATTATCCACTGAATAAAAATTTATGGCTGTCAATGTCGTCTGAAGTAAACATAATTTTTTTATTCATTTTTTTTAACTGTATTAATGTTCTTTTATACATTAACTTTATTATTATATATTATAATATAATAATTATTGTAATACTGTAATTAATAATTAATATAACAACAATTGTGACACGCTTCCAATAAAGGCACCTAAGAACCAAAAAATTTTAGGTTATTATTATATTTTTTGGATTAAAAATTTAGAAAGAGAATCAATTACTATTGCAAATTATTGGTATTCAAGTCTTCATTATTACATTCAAAATATTCACTAAAAGCTTATTTCAAATTTATATAATTAAAAAAGAACTTTTAATCAAGATAAATCTAGCTCAATCATAATCTATACTTTTAAACTTTCTGCATTATTAAGTCGCCATTTTGAATCCGCCATTTTGAATTTGTTAATTCTGTCATGAAATTTCAATTTAACACTTGTGACCCCCCCTCCCCTCTCTACTAACAAGTTTCAAGCAAATCTGGATAATTATTAAAAATTTTATTCGACACATTTAATCCACAATTTTGAATTTTTCAAATCTAACACCAGATTCGGATTCAGTGACCTCAAAAACCTAAGTAAAATTATCAGATTTGTATAATTTGCAACATTTTGGCACAATCTGATTTAAAATTTACTTGGATTAATTTTGAACTTGGTGCTGTAGTACTGAAAATTAATAAAATTTTACAAAAATATTCTCAAAATAACACGAATCTAAATTTTTCTAAAGAACACAAAAAGTTTTAAAAAATTTTTAAACATTTTTTTTGCCCTGAAAATTTGGAAAATTTTGACTTTAGTTATTAGTTAAAAAATTATCAATTAATACCTCTATTTAACGAGGAAATAAGGGAATTATATTAGCAATGAAATTTTCAGAATAAAAAAAGAATGCAAATCGATTAAAAAATTTAAGTTCGTTACACTTCCAAAGACTCTGAATAAGGGGCGGAATAACATGAACGAATCCGTACAAGGGAAGAGAAGAAAATATCTGGTGTCGTGGGGTAACTGTTCTTTGCGAAATAAAGGGCTTCCTTATGGGGATAAGCTGAGGAATTCTCACCAATGAATAAAGAAGGGTGTGAAGAGTGCGTACAGACGCGAGTGAATTATTATTTCACTCGTAGGACCATTTTCCAATTTCCTCCTTTCATTATTAAAAACGATTTCTAATAAATATAGATCGAGAAAATATTTCTCTTCTCAGCACTACCAAAATTTTGTTTAGCAATGTAATGAAAATTACCGAAAGCAAAAACGTACATAAGTAATAAAAATGACAATAAAAATAATTATAAATAAAGAAGTAATAAAAAATAAAGAACAGCGATAACTTTCGCTAAAATAGCGATAGTATTCGTTGAATGAACTAAAAATTTCGCTAATATAGTGAAATTACTAGTTGTTCCAGGTAAATATTTTTTTGACATGTAACAGAAAATAATTTTAATAAGCAAAAATTTAATTTTCCTTTTCGAGTTGGGCCCTTTTCAAAATTTACGATTCAATTATTTTTAATAGAATTTTAGGAAATTTCAATTATTTCAAAAATTTAAATTAGATACTTATTGATAAAAAATCAATTATCTTTAAAATTTAAAATTTAATTATAAATCTATAAAATTAAAACATTAATTTGCATTAATTAAATTATATTTGAAATAGAATTGAAAATTTTATAAAACAATTTTTTTCAGAATTTTTAATAAAATTTTTTAAAACTTTAATTTTTTACAAAATTGCAAATTAAAAATTACTTTAAAATTAATAACTTAATAAAAACATTCATTTGTACTCTTTCGCAATTAATTATTATTTTAGATGCAATTTTAGACCTTTTATTGATGCTTTTTGTACTAAAGGAAATATGCGTATATATTCAATATTGTGTCTTTTTATAACATTTAATTATTTACCATTTACCACTTTATTAAAATAAAATTTTTGAAAACTTAATTTGCTTTAAATATCTAATAAAATTCTTTAACCTAAATATTATTTTCAATTTTATTTCTCGAAATTTCAATTAATTTAATAACTCTTTAATACATTTTATTAAAAATTCATTATTCAAATCACATTTAAAAATAAAATTGAAAAAATTATATTAAAATTTTTCAAAAACCTAATTTTTTAGTGTTTAAACTTTAAATAATTTTTTAAACAAATATTTAATTATTATTCATTTTTGTACACCAGTTAAAATTTTCGAAAATTTTAGTTTAAAATCTTCTAAAATATAAATATTTCTAAAAATTGCCACTGTTATTAATTAAAATTCTTTTAAACTCTCTAAATTTGAATGAGTAAAAATATTTAACAATTTGAATTATTGATTGACTTTTTGCTCTGCAAGTAGTAAATTTTACTAATAAGTTGGTAAAATATACTATTTATTAGTAAAATTTACAAATTCAAAAGCAAAAAGCCAATCACTGATTTAAATTAGTATCTAAACATTTTAACTAATTCAAATTTTGAGAGTAGCTAAATAATTAAATTTTACAATATTTTATAAGAATCATATAAGTTCAAAAAGTAAATTATTTAAGAATTTAATTATTATTTAAAACGAATTGAATTATTTACGGAAATAAGAGAAAATCGAGGTAACATTTAAAATTCATTGTCATTATATAAAGTTTTTATAATAAAAAAAATTCAAGGAGAATTGAAGGTTTTTGAGTATTTAAATATATTCTTAGATACCAAAAGTCAGAATTTTTGAAGTAATTCTAAAAATTTTATATTTCTTTTAATACTTTTAATGAAATTCCTTGACATTTTCTTGACCAATTTCATTTTCCTTGATTCCCTTGTAGCAATAAAAAGTAAAAATAGTAATGAAAACTAAGAATTTTAATAAAAAATATCAATAACCCAAACAAATACAAATATTAAAATTATTCTCAAGTTTTGAACGTTCAATTGAATGAAATATTTTTTATTAATAATATTTTCATAAATTACTGATCGTCATAAAAATTAAATTAAATTTTATATTTAGAAACGTAAGGTATAAGTAATTTTTGTTTGTAATAACGCGAATTTATTCGAATAATAATTGAATTTGAAGAAAAAATAAAAAATAAATTTCTTTTTTTTCATTTAATATTATCAATTAGTTAAAAATAAATAAACATAATTAAAAATTAACAATTAAAAATATAATGAAAATATTTGCATTATAAACAAACAACAAAAATATACAAACATAATTAAAAATATAATGAAAATATTTGCAGGAGACGCAATTAGTTTAACAATTGAAAAGTAAATAAAAGCTACTGTTAAGTACGACAGAGTAAACGAATATTTATGGAGACTTAGCGGAATCCGACTTCCGGCAAGTTATTGCGTGTTAGGTATTTTTTTCGTGAATCGTTATTTGCCCCTCTCTCTCCTTTCATCTATCAAGTCCACACGTATAGAAAGATATATTACACATTTGTGAGAATGAAAGGCCAAATGCATTGTGTGCTCATATATAGCTTTACTTTATTTGAATTGGGTCGTAAATGTACGCTAGTGTCGCGCACCCACACCCCAGAGAAAGAGAGAATACCGGATGCGAGAAGAAACGAAATAGTTAATAGTAACAACGGCTGTTGCTTCCGGCTATGTTCAACTTTTATTGTATTGCTGATTTCGTTTTTGTTCAGTCACTCCTTCCTTCTCTCTCACTCTGAAAATGCAACATGCCACTTCCTTCCTATGTTTTTGACATTCGATTAGAGATCAATCCTTTAAGAATTGTAGCAAAAAAGAAACAGAATTTCAAATTACAGTATAAAATAACACGTTTTCTATAATACTTTAGCCTGAAACCACAAAAAAAATATGATTGTGCGGTTTTATTCAAAACTGGACCGTTATGATACGCAGTTATATAGTTAAGATGGTAATAAATGCAGTCAGAGTTGTATGCCAGAGAAAGTGCGCAGTCAATTTCAGAATATAGAAAAATAGTTTCCAATTTGTTTGAATAAGATTTAGTTCGGAATTTCAGTCTTTCATTTTATTGCGGACAATTTTAAGTGGGTGGAATCTTTTTCTGATTATTGTAGCGCAGCTACTAATGGAATTATCAGCATGAAGTGCTTTCAATGCACCCATGAAAGCAAAATCGATTTATGTAATTATGTATATATACATATTTAGTGTTTAGTGAGTAGGGGAAGACACGTTATGAGCCTAGCGGATTCAAGTGAGAAGAAGCAAACGAGAAGGCAAGGAGGAAATGCAAATAGCACGTGCTTAGGCTGTTGTTATGCAAATTATCAATTCAAACGCATTCACCAAAATAATAGCAGATTTACTGTTAAACGACTAATAATGCCTTCTAGCGTAACTTCCTTTTAAACAATTATTCATGTCCGTCACTCGAGTATTATTTACAACAAAATCATTATTCACTCACAGCCAACTACAATATACGTGACATTTTTATACTTGTTTCAAAAATACCCAAAGAAGAAATTACTAAAAAAGTTGCAAAAGAATTACTGAAAATGCAATTATCCTCAACATATTCTACCCGATATTCAAAGGAGGTGTTTCGTACCCTGCTTTTTGTCACTGAATTAAGTGAACAGATCTTGGTCAGTTAATCTGCGGATAGGTGAAGTGTATAGCGTGTGGGCAAACAGGCCCGGGGCTTTTGCAACCCACGTACCTTCAAGTTTACAGTGAGAGGCCCTTACACAAATACAAAGACATAAGAATGCTACTCTAAATGCATCTACACACAGTTGAGTTAACCATACACAAACACTACGAAACTAGAATTTACTCCCGTGCTAGTTGTCAGGGAGTTGATCTATAAATGATATTATACCCTCAAGTTATTTAACACCCCAGGAAAATCATCTTACATCACTATCACAACCACTTTCAAAATTCCAACATCAATATTAAATTATCCAAATATTTATTATTTACCCACGAAAGTTAATCCAATAATAGAATAATATTTTCCAACTTTCGATTATTATCTTCTTTCAGTTACAAAACCATTAATGACGATATAGGTATTAAAATAACAAAAAGAATAAATGTCTCTTCTTGGAAATGACAATAAATACTCAAGGGATATTTGTGGACAATATATGGTCGTACGGGAAATGACAATAAGTACTTAAGACTCTTATATTGGAAATAAAAAAGTACACCGATGGGAACCATGTGAAACACAGGAAGAAACAAATCATACACGATATCATCATGATTGTTTACAAAGTGGATTCTCCCCCAAGATTCATAATATTTTTAAGTGTGAAACACCTATCACCCTCATCCCTGTCTATCAAAACTGTCAAAAGTAGATTAAAACGATTCACTCATTTAGACAAAAATTTATTATAAAGTGGAAGTTACAATTAAAAGTGACGGGTTCCATATTATCGAAATGGTATGAATGATATGATATCAAAGTACAAATAGAGAGAGACAAAAATGACAAACTTCGAAATAGTTAAAACTTTAAAAGTGAAGATGATGAAATTTTTTCATTCATGAAAATTTTTATCGAAGATTTCAATGCGAACTGTTTGACAATTGTCAATTATTATTTATTGATAAAGAAATTCTCCAACACAATTAATGTGTCCAAATTACCATTTAATCTAATTGTCATTTACCAAAACAGCCACATGGATATTAAACCAAATTGCCATTTACCAAAATAACCTTTTGGATGTTAAACCAAACTGTCATTTGCCAAATTGTCCACCTAATCAAAGTGGGAAAACTCCTGTTTAACCAAATTGCCACTTAACCAAACTGGGATTTAATCAAACGGACATTAAATCAAGATTTCACTTAACCAAAATGTCATGATCCAAAAGTGGCACTAAACAGAAGTACCAAACTCATATTTGCCCAAATTGCCTCGTAATCCAGTTGTCATTCTAAAACAGCCATAGATGCAAAGTTCTATTTAACCAAATTGTCACTTAAACGAACTGCCATTTAATCAAAACGGACATTAAACCAAAATTTCACTTAACCAAAAAGACATCAACCGAAATTATTACTAAACAGTAGTACCAAATTCCTATTTACGAGAATTTCCACTTAGTCAAGTGTTCGTTTGCCAAAATTAACACTTAACCATGGTCATTTATCAAAATTACCACTGTTAGTCGTAGTGCCAAACTCATGTTTAACCAAAATTGCCTCTTAATAAAGTTGTCTTTTACTAAAATAGATACTTTACCATGGATGCAACCTTCTATTTAACCAAATTGCCATTTAACCGAACTGCCATTTACCCAAGGAAAAATTAAACGTAAATCCCATCTACTAAAATAGCCTGAAAATGCCACTGAACTGGCATCCAAAAATATCACTTAACTGACTTGTCGTTCACCCAAATTGCAATTTAGCGAATCTACTACACAACCAAATTGGTATTCAGCGAATCTATTAACGAAATTACGATGAACCAGATTTGCCTTTCCACAACATAATGTGGAACTATCATTCAAACTCCAAATTGCATACGTAAAGTCGTAAAATATATCCAGGATCCGACGAAATCCCTACGAGGAAATAAAGTCATAAATGTCATCATATAAAACATACAATCAAAATTTCACAATTTAGCGCCTAATTCAAATAAAGAAAGGAGAAATAAAATAAACTCCGAATCGTTGAAAGAATCCCAACGTTCTTTCCGCGAGAGCTTCTCATCAGGAGACGTGACCGGTTTATGTAAAATAGGTATAGGAATCGCGACCTTAAAATTTATTCTATACCTGTTGTGTACCGCCACCACACATAGACGCGCAGTTACCTTGTGTATATTCCAAAGTCTATCATTTATTCACGGCTCTCAGCATCCGTGAGGGGATGATTTACGGGTGAGATAGAGAGACACCCAGGGTTGATGCGCTTTTGCCCTGTTCGCGGTGTTGGACGCTGCCTATGCGTGTTTGCACTCCATCTCTGTATATATGATTCATTGTAATTGTCAGCGGCCGCATTCGTCTGTCCATCCGTTCGTTTGTCCGTCTGCCTGCCAGTCCATTCGCGAAGATTACAAAGCGCAGCCAACCGACCTTATATGCCACGATAATGAGAATTGCACTCCAGGCAAAAAAAAATACTCTCACCAACGCGTTCATCACTAATTGCCTCTATTTTCAAATTCCTCAACTTCCTCTCGCCACTCTTTTTCTGCTGTTGTATCGTGTCAGCGTATAAAAATTTGTCAAATCAAAAATAACAAAGGCTTTTATTTTTTAAATGCATTTTTAAAAATGGAGAACGGTCTCAGACCAGATGTGCTGTTTTTAAACATGAATTTTAATCTCTTACAATATAGTAGAAGGAAGCTGCAAAATTTTCAAAAATACATTAAACCCTTCTTTCTTTAAAAATAGTCAACAAAAAATTCATTTTTTCCAAATAACTTTTTTCTTTTGCCATAACAGTTTAAAGGCTCGAATCAGTAAAAGTATTTAAAAATACAGACTTTACGGACCAAAAATTAAAAATTACGGAACATTTATGGACCAAATCAATTTTTCCAATTATAAAAGTAAGAGAAATACCATAAAGAATTCTGAAATTAATTTCTATTTTGTTAAGAAATCAATTTCAGAGGTGCCACAAAAATTTTAATTTGTTTTCCCTGACTTTTCCTTGATTTCCAGACAAAATTTTGATTTTTTTCCTGACCCTAAAGAATATTCTTATTCACTTTAAAAATTATAAGATTAGTCTTCGACTCGAAGTGATCGATTTCTTCATGTTTTGTAATAATTAAATCAGTTTTTTTGTAAAAAAAAATATAAAATTGTAATCATTATTTTATATTATACACTGTAAAAAATTTATGGAGCTGACAGTCCCTTTTGGAGTTAATCTTATTTTTACTGTGTAAATTTTAACTCCCTTCATCCAACTCCCTTTGCTTTAACTATACCAAATGGGTGCGACTTTTATAGAATCCCCTGAGGAGTTAAAATTTAACTCGCTTTTTTTACAGTGTAAGAATATTGTTATTGTAACTTCTTCAAAATTATATTATTATAATTTAAAGTCAAATTTAATTAAACTTTTTCAAATAAATTAATTCTACAGAATTGTTAGTTAAAAGTAGAAAAAATTCAGATTTTCAAAGGTTTTCAGTTTGAAACCTTTTCAAAAACTGAGTAATTGAAATTTTTTATTATTTTTATTATTTAAGAAACTAATTAAATGTTTGCGTAGAATTTTATTAAAATTTTTTTTAAATAATTGAATTCTTTTGGAAAATTTTATTAAAATAGTAGATATTGAAAATCATTGAATTGAGGGATATTTTTGACAAAAATTGAAATTTTGCCAAGAATTGTTTGAAAATTTTTAAGAACAATTGAATTTCGAGGAGATTTTCATTATTTTTAAAGATAATTGAAATTTTGACGAGAATTTTTGAAATATTTTGAACATACCTAATTGAATTTCTGCGAAGAATTTAATTAATTTTGAAAATAATTGAATAATAAATTTGTATTATTTTTAATAATCATTTGTAACTTCTCCAAAATTCAATTTTTTTAGTGTTTTTAATTTGCATTTAAAATGGCACACTAAACAACCAAAAAGTTTTCCTAATTTTGCATAAGATGACAAACTTTTTTAAAAATTAATCAAATCTGATTAAATATTAAAATTTGTTACCCGAGAAGTTTTTGGGTCGCTGATTAAGAATCCTAAGTCAGGTTCCAATAATTCAAAATGTCGATAAGCTCAAAATTTGAGTAAACTTTAAAAAAATAGTCAGTCATTTTAGAAACGCCATTTTGGATGTTTGAATCTGACTTCAGAAAAAGGGTTTATTATTAAAAAAAGTATA
This sequence comes from Leptopilina syphax, assembly GCA_032872505.1. Classification (NCBI taxonomy): domain Eukaryota; kingdom Metazoa; phylum Arthropoda; class Insecta; order Hymenoptera; family Figitidae; genus Leptopilina; species Leptopilina syphax. Next base: position 29,482,280 of record CM065477.1, on the reverse strand, counting down.
TTTTTTACAAAGTTTTACAATTAAATTTTAGACGAGTTTAATTGCTTTCAATTTAATATTATGAAATTTTACAATTATTTTCTAGAATTTTTTAATTAAAATTATTCTCCATATTAATTGTGTATAGTAATTTTTCAGAAAGTTAATAAAGATTTTAAATTATTTAAACAAAAAATAAAATTTTATTGAAAAATATTGTAAACTGTATAACTCTTTATGGTTTGTTAAAAAGTTTTTAACAAAAAATCTTTTTTTCTGTTTCAGGTACGTATCACAGTTTTGTTGAATATTTTTCAAAAAAGAACCAGCACAGCAGGTAGAGTAAAAAAATACTTTCAAAGGAATAAACTGAAAAGTTCATTTTATCGAATTTCATTTGACAGAATTTTTTTAGTCGATTTTCATTTTTTTATGATCTACAAGTTTTGAAGGTTTTCAATAAAAATTATAAACTTAAATTTCTCATTTAGAAACTTTATAATTTATTTTTCTTCATGCGTGACGTTCAATTGAACGTTCAGAACTTGAAGAACATTTCTTTACAGTGCGGACAAAATTCTGTTTTATTCGCTGAAAAGCTTGCAAAGAAAAAGTAACACAGATAGCACGTAATCTTGCAGCAAGCTTGCTTCAAGATTACGTGCTATCTGGTTAGACTTTACAGGAATGATTTGACTGTAGTTAATTTCCACGCTATGAAAATCGAAATAAAGTTGCATTTTATACCAAAACAGTGATATTCTGCTGCAATATATGGAAGAAAAGTCCAAAGAGTCGCATTTTATCAAAATAAGGCAAAAAAATCGTACTTTTTAAAAATATATGTCAAAGGTAACGATAAAAGTAAGGGTTAAGGTAAAGGGGAATAAATCATAATATGACTTTCGGAAATTTACTGTTTATGAAGAAGAAACATGTAATTGATTACTTATCTGAATAATATGACTCAGGAAGATTGTGATCGGTAATTAATATTCCAGCGGACGGTTTTAATGTAATGGAATATGAGCTTCTTGAAGAAACAAATTTCCCTTCGAAGATATTCTTCCATTTTAAAGTGTTTGGTTATGCTGAGGGCATCAAGACAACGGCTCGAGATGTTATCTGTCTATATCGTGGATAAACAAGCAAAGATAATAACCCTCCTGTGGCGTGGGAGGGTCCTCACACCTTTCCCTTCTTTGTTGACATACTTTAAAACACGTGCTACATAAAAACCATACAAATATCACGACACTTGTATCAAATTCCTTCCTATTTCATATCATTCACTATTCTTTTCTTTCACTATTTTCTCCCTTCTCAACATCAACCTAATTAACCTACAAGCTTGCTGCAAGCTGCAAAATGTCCTCATATAATTCAAAAGCTGTACTCATTTGACATAAATTTCCTGTAAACTTGCAACACAAACTTTCGAGCTTTGTGTTGCAAACTTTCTCAAAATTTTTATGCTCTCTGGGTAAACTTACCACAAGATTGGTCAGTAAGTTTTCAGAATAAGCTTACAGCAAGCTTAGATTCATTGGAGTTATAAAAATTATTGTCCTATCTGAGTATACTTACACCCTATATCTATTTGTTGAAAATAAAGATTCTTTGAAAATTAATTCACAATAAAAAATACTAGCAACAAATCACGCGCTAAAGCGCGCGGCTAACTTCTTACACTGTAAAAAATTTAGGGAGTTAACGGACTCGGGAGTTGGGAGTGAAATTTTTTGAGTTAAAAATCAACTCCAAAAAAGAGTTAATTTCTAACTCCCTTCATTCAACACCCGCGCGAGTTATTTTTTCCATGGGGAGTTAGCATTTGGGTGTTAAATTTTAACTCTCTTTATTTAACTTCCCTGGCATTAACTCCCTAATGGGTGCGACTTTTATAGACCCCCCGGGGGAGTTAAAATTTAACTCCCTTTTTTTACAGTGTACTACCTTTTTTAAATAAAATTATCAATTTTAAAAATAATAAAATTTGAAAATTTTCTAATTTAAATTTTTATTGAAAATACTAAAAAAAATTCAATTTTGTAAAATTTAAAAATAACTGCAAAAATTCTTTAAAAAAAATAATAAAATTCTTCTTATTAAAAAAATTAAAACAAAAATAATAATAATAATAATAATAATAATAATAATAATAATAATAATAATAATAATAATAATAGTTATTCTTATTCTTCTTATTTTCTTCTTATTTATTCTTCTTCTTAAGGTATTAGTCGCGCAGTTGGCTCTGGTCAAAAATTTACCGGGCCGCTTACTAGAGTGGGGCAGTGAGAGTGAGAGAGATAGTTTAACTCCCCACTCTATTCGTTCGTATGGAAATTCATATAATTTAGGTATTTTTTTAACTTTCTGTCAATATATTTATAGTTTGGTGCGGTCAAAAAATGTCATGTTTTTTCTATTCATTTGTTTCATCTAATTGAATATTTTGGTAGTTTTATTTCAAAATCTGACGATTAGTTATCATATAAATAATAATGAAACAAATGCAATACATGCATTGGGTGCTCCCTCCATGCAAAATGTATGAACTTTGAATTCATTTTTTGAAGCTTTGAAACGGTCAAAATTAATGAAATTGGTCTCATTCTGTAGATAAATACTTCAGGAATAAGTATGCAAAATTTGAAAAAAATCTGACGAAAACCATTTTACGCGACTAATACCTTAACTATGTTCAAATCTTGAAAAAAATTCTCGTAAAAATCCCAATTATCTTTATAAATAACAAAATTCTTCTCCAAAATTCAATTATTTTCAAAAATTTTTCTAATTTTAATGATTTTCAATATCTACGATTTTAATAAAATATTTCCCAAAACGAATTCAATTATTTAAAAAAAATTTTAATTTGAAATTTTAGAAAATGTCAATTTTGAATGAATGAATTAAATAATAAAAATTTCATAGGAATTCTATTATTTACAAATTTTTTATAAATTTCTTCGCAAGAATTCAATTATTTTTATAAAAAATAACATTTTTTTAACCAGGAATTCAATTATTTTCATAAATAATAAAATTCTATAGGTATGTAGGTTTTCAATTATTTTCATAAATATTAAAAATCATCGCAGAATTTCAATTATTTTTGGTACAATGTTAATGGAATTTCTCGAAAAATGTAATTATTCTTAAAATTTTTATTAAAATTAATTTTCAAAGATTTTAATGAAATAATTTTTAACAATTCGATTTTTTTCAAAATAATTTGAATTAAATTCTTCGTAGAATTAAATTAATTTCAATAATATCAAAATTCAATTATTTTTAATATCTACTATTATTCAATAAAAATTCACAAAAGAATTCAATTATTTAAAAAGAAATATATTATTAAAATTCATCGCAAGAATTAAAGTATTTTTTAGAAATAATAAAATTCTTCTCAGGTATTCAATTATTTTTAATACAATTATTAAAAAATTCGATTGTATTCAATAAATTAAAGAAATTTTTCAAAAAAATTCAATTATTTTCCAAAAATTTTAAATAAAATTGAAGAATTAAATGCTTAATTTCAATTATTAAGAAACAGGATTATTATAAAAACTTGAAAGAAATTATTCATATAGAATTCAATTACTTTGAAAACTTGTAATTAAAATGATTAAAGAAAGTCTATTATTTTAAAGAAACTCAAAGAAATTCTTCAAAAGAATTTAATAAAGATTATGTAAAATTTTAATAAAATTCTTCCTAAATTCAATTATTTTCATAAAAAATAAAATTCTTCGAAGAAATTCAATTAGTATCAAATTTTTTGATAAAATTCTTTGCAATTTTTTTCGCAATAATTCACTTGTTTTCATAAACAATAAAATTCTTCGAAGAAATTCAATTATTATCAAATTTTTTCATAAAATTCTTTGCAAGAATTCAATCATTTGCAAATGTTTTATAAATTTTTTTAGCAATAATTCAATTATTTAACAAAAAAATTAATAAAAGTTCTTCATAAGAATTCAATTATTTTTGAAAATTTTAATAAAATTCGTTGCAAAAATTCAATTATTTTAAAAAAGTTTGATAAAATTCTTCGAATCAATTCAATTATTTTAAAAAATTTTGAAAAAATTCTCGGTAAAAATTTCAATTATTTTCAAAAATTTTCCTCAATTCAATGATTTTTATAATATCCACTAAAATTTTTCAAAAGAATTCAATTATAAAAAATTTTATTGAAATTCTGCGCAAACATTTAATTATATTCATAAAATAATTAAAATTTCCCAAAGAATTCAATTATTTTCATAAATAATAAAATTTTTTAAGGATTTCAATTATTATTTTCATAAAAAATAATTTAAAATTCTAGAAAATAATAATTTAATTAAAATGATGAAAATAATTTTGATGAAGTTACAGTAACAATTTTCTTATAATGTAAAATAATGATTTTATCTCTCGGTCATCTTTAATTTATTAGAAAACATGAAGAAATCGATCACTCCGAGTCTTCGACTCGAAACAATTGATATCTTCATGTTTTATAAACAATACTTTTATAAGTTGTTTAATTTAAAAAAGGTTTGAATTTTGAATTTTTGAATGTCTTAATTCCTGTGGAAAATCCTGTTCCAAATATAAGATTAAAATATAAATTGTGCAAATATTTTTCATATTTTTCTAAAACAAAATAATAATTTTCTTAAAAAAATTGTGATTCAAAAAGAAAATAATGGAAAATAAATAAATTTTCTATTTCTTAATCACAGTTGTTTAATAATTTTCTAATTTTTTTTAGAAGTAAAGAACAAAAATAATTTCAATTTGACAAAACATAATATTCAACAAAATTTTAGTCTTTTAATGAAAAGAAGTAAAAAAAATTCTGATGATTTCTATTTTCTATCTAAAGTTAACAAAAAACAAAAGTATAAACAAAAAACAACTTCAGAGTGTGAGGGACAGAAAAAGTGAATGAAAGAATGAAAGAACATTCAAATTAATATAGTTAATTAATTAATTAATTAATTTTAGTTATGAATAGAGCTGTGCGAAATAATTCGAATCGAACTGTTCGAATTTTTTCGCCTAGTTCGAATGTCGAAAAACCGACATTCGAACTATCCCAGTTCGGATGTCGAATATTCGACATTCGAGTTACTACAAAATTCAAACCGAACACGGAGAAAAATTTTCTGTTAATGATTACAATAGTCGAACAGTACTGATCGGATATGTGACCACTTTTCGTAATGCCTAAAGTAGCTTCGTTGTAACAATTCTGTAAGTCGAACGTACTCATTAAAGATTTATTTGAAATAAATACGAACTAAATATGAGTTGGCACAAAGTCTATGTGACTGATTACAATAGTCTACATTAAAAGGAAATCTTAAATTCTATCCACATTTGCAGCAATCTAAGGGAATCAGTGATACAGACTGTAGTAGCCTTTACAACAGGACTATTGTAAAATAAGGTGACTGCGGCTGCCTTGCCTTCTTATTTTACTATAGTTCTTCGTAAAGACTACTATTGCTATATTTCTGATTACAAATGACTGTTGTAAAGTTAAAAAAGAAAATTTTCAACTAAAATAAAACTTTTTTGTAATTCATGACTTCTAATCATGTATTGCACATTAATTTCACTCTTCCAAGACTACCCACTTTAAGATTAATTATATTATTAAACTAGACAAATTTCATTAAACCCTAAGTACATAAATCTAACTTAAATACTAAACGCATAACATAATAACGATCGCTATTTACACATATTTATACATGACTTAAACTTCCTTATATACTAACTGCTATGAAAGTTCACCGCTTGCGAGAAAGACTTATACACTTTAAATGTGAAAAAATCACTTCGTTCTCAATAATTAATACAATTATTGTTCATTGTTAGTCTTTAATATTGTAAGGTCTATTTCTTACTACATTTCCATAGTGAAAATTTTTTTTTCTAACACACGCACCGAAGGTATAAGATTTCTTGCCTGTATAAATTGTTATATAATTTACACGAATAAGTAAGTTAACTTACGTAAATTACGTAAGTTACGTAATGGACGAATTATTGTAAATTGCACTAATTAGGTAACTTACGTACTTTACGCAAGTTATGAATTACAAAAAAAATTTATTTTAGTTGAAAATTTTCTGTTTTAACTTTACAACAGTCATTTGTAATCAGAAATATAGCAATAGTAGTCTTTACGAAGAACTATAGTAAAATAAGAAGGCAAGGCAGCCGCGGTCACCTTATTTTACAATAGTCCTGTTGTAAAGGCTACTACAGTCTGTATCACTGATTCCCTTAGATTGCTGCAAATGTGAACAGAATCCAAGATTTCCTTTTAACGTAGACTATTGTAATTATAACTAGTCTCTGCGTGAATGCCTACAGTACCCTTTATAAACCTGTACGTCTAAATTATTAATGATTCCAAACTATAGTAATCGCTCCTACTAAATTCTTAATAAATTACATAGTTTTCGTAATCATTACAAAAAGTGGTCACATATCCGAGCTGTAATATAGACTATTGTAATCATTACGAAAGAAATTTTCTCCGTGAACCGAGTTGTGTTCGGTTTTGGAACGCTAAAATCTCGAATTCTAAAATTCGACACTTCAGTCGCCCAGTTCGAATGTCGAAAAACCGACATTCGAGTTAACCTAGTTCGAATGTCGAATATTCAACATTCGAACTAGCCCAGTTCGGATGTCGAATATTCGACATTCGACATTTTGGCGCCCCAAAACCGAACTAAACTGGGTTCGGTTCGAATTTTGCACAGCTCTAGTTATGAACTATTTTTTAAAATTTTGAAATTTCCAGCGATTTTGATATATTGAAAAAAATTATCAGTTCGTCGTTCTATTAAATCGAAGTTTGGTGAGCGTTATTCAATGGAAAATACGAAAGAGATTATCGACTGCTTAAAGGATCTTGTGATGGTAATTGATTTCGATAGTCTAATCTCGTTTGAGTTATAAAAAGCGCCAAGTGTCCTTGGTTGTTATCCGTTTGTCTATAGCAATCCAGACGGGAACTCTATATTCAGGATGAGAGTTTTATAACTCCTTGATCAAGGAGTATAGATACTTCTCCACCTCAAAGGATTCTCAAAGTACTTTAAACTCTTCATTACAGAATCGCTCATCTAGAATCTTCTTTAACAAAATTGATCTTTAGTTGCAGGAATCGCGACTCATTCTTACAAACTCTCTTTAAGATCTTTAAAGATCTTTTTTTCTCCTCTCTGTCTCTCTTCTTCTGTTTCCGTAACTTCTATATACATTCGTCATCGACTTTATGTCTCATTCTTGACACATGTCGCACTATTTCTACCGAGAAAAATATAATATATCCCTGTCTAAAGTTATATTTTCACCAAAAATGTTATTTTTCCTCTTGAAAAAGTTAATTTTGTAGAACAAGCCTCGGATTGAATTTACAACTAAAAAATACTATCGAAAGTGTCATAAAATTTCTATTTCTATTTATTTACGAAAGATGAAGCGGGAAAATAATAATGCTTTAGAGATATTCCATTTGTGTCAATCTACCATAATTTTTCATTCTTTCAAGTTAGATCCGTTTTTAGATTTAGGTACATAAGAGAAAACTATCAATTTTCCCTTTTCTGCATATCTCGTTAGGGAAGAGAGCAAAATAAAATCAATTTTCTCAAAAAGATGTATGCACATACGCAAAGTAGGTTTCATTATGCGGGTTGGTCGAGTTCCTTTAGATTTTGTGTCCCTCCATAAATTCCTGCTTTTAATTGGCCATGACTCAGACTATAGTAACGAGGAGCGGTTCAATTGTTCTCCATTGAGTTCAATTTAACGTTACACAGCATGAAAGAGAGGGAAAAACAAACAGAAAAAAAACAATGTCGATGCAAAACAGTCAAACGAGTTTTTACGTGTCCTAACATTTTCGCACAAGGATATACATATCTATCAGCGGGTAGTGAAGACAAAACGTGACACTTATTTATTACCGCACTATAAAAAAAAGGTTCTAAATTAGAGCTGATTTCGGTACTAAAATAGAACCAAATTACGATTTAGTACCAATTTTGGTACTAAATTAGTACCTTTCTTTTTACAGTGCGGCGCAAGTTGTCTATTATTATAATAAAAGCAACAAGAGTATTTTCATAATAACGAACAGAAGATAATGAAGTGGTAATATTAATAACAACGAACAGAAAATAATGAAGACTATACTCAAAAGTAGGAAAGAAAAGTTAATATTAAAAACTTCCCTATTATTATAATTTCCTCCTCGGAAAACTCTAATCCACTAACTACCTTAATTGGAAATTTTCCAAATTCCAAGGGTGACAATCACAGACAATTTCGGGGGAGGGAAAATGTAATAAAATAGTCCGTTAGGAAACCAGTTTGGTTACTTCAGTCATACAGTCTATCCGGAAAGAACAGTTCTTTTTTGAATACGTAAAAGCGAAAACTGAAAAAATCCCTTACGATTCAAAATACAGCATACGGAAAATGTCTACAGAATTGAAACAGAATGAAAAAATTCAATTTTAAATTTATAAAAAATTGTTAAAAGAATCATTAAGAAAATCGTTAAGAGAAATATAGAATTGTTAAAAATTGAACCTGATTAACATAGACGTTATTATCATCATCATCATCATCATTATCATAATAATGAAAAAAACCGTAATATGACAGATAAGTGTTGTTGAAAATTATTATGATTCATGCTCATATAGGTGCCGGTTATGATATTACAGCATCGTGTCGATAAAATTCCGCGGAGCACATCGACGCAATTTAAAATGGCGACACCTGGAAGAGCAAGTTTTCATGAAACGGGTTATATATTTATATAGTCAAACGATTATATTATGCGTCGAGAGAAATTGGAACAGATTCAAGAGTGTAGAAATACATTTCGAACGAAAGATATTAATCTCTACTGGGGCTGGGAATCTGTGTCTGCTAGGTATAGGTCATGGAAATTTGTTTTCACTATTCAATGCACTTTTTGCAACTATTACACAATTTCGCAAATATCTCTCTTTCTGTATTTCCGCCTTATAATGTTTCATCTTTATTTACTATCTACATCCTTATCATTATTATAAATAATTTAATTGATTTATCAATTACTCCGAATCATCTATATGTTATTATTTTTTTCTACTATTATTATTATTATTTTTATCATTCTTACTGTTATTATAATTATTATCACTTATTATAACTATTATTATTATTATTGTATTATTTTTTCTATTAGAGGCATTATTTCCTAAGTATAGTGACATAAAATTCGTAATCAGCAAACCCAAAAAAACCCCCGAGTAACGAATTTCAAGTGAATCCGATTGATTTTTAACTGTTATGTCCGACATATTGGATTGGCCATTTTGGATTAGTTAAAAATAACTAATTGCTAGTAAAATCTTAACTGACTTTGAGTTTCATTAATCAGAAAAAATGACTAATTATTAGAAAACATATAACAGAAAATTTGACTAATCGAATAAGTTACCAAAAGTTTTAGTTATTTTATAACATAACCTAAAAGTGATTTTAAATAATAATTAGTCAATAATAACTATTCGATTAGAAGAAATATTACTAACTGAATCAGTGACTGACTGTTTACTATCAAATTATTTTTTTTACTAATTCAAATTTAGAGAGAAATAAAAATAATGCTTAACAAAATGAAAACAAAGCCTATCCGTTAAATTAACTTTTTAATTAATATTAATTAAAAATTCGAAGAAAATATAATATTTCTTTTGAAACTTGTACTTTTCTTGGTCATTTATCTACTCCTTGTCTAATCTCATTATGTCAATCACAACTAGTTTCTGCAACGATGTGGGTCTTGCGGTCAAACCACAAACTAGTCTAGTCACATTTTTTTCATAATTTTTTTTTTTTATTGAGAGTTTGCAATTCGATATTCATCAACTATGTACATAATTTGCAGAATTTAAAAATCTGAACTTTTGATCCTCTCTTCTAGGAAAAAGTGATATGATGGAAAGTAAATTTGTTTATCGTAATAAAGAAACTAGAAAACAATTCTTAGAATCAAAATACTCAAAAGAAAGAATAAATTTTGAAAAAAGTATCATTCCAGAAAAAAAATTTAAGGGTCTTTAAGTTACTTTTAGTAACTTAATATTTTTATATTATATTCATATTTATATTTATATTTTAATATTTTAAATATTATAACAATAATATTTAATTTTCGATATCAATTTAACAATTGACAAAGTTTATAATTTAACAAAATTAAAAACAAAAAGATAACAATTAGCAGAAACTAATAAGAGGAGAAAATTTTACAATTACTAAAAGAATAGAAATTACTGTAATATTAATAATAAAATAATGACTTGATGAATGAAAGCATTATGAAAGCCCAGAAGATACGACGAAATAGAATACAGACGGCAAAACAGAGAATATGACACCCATGTATATGCAATGGATCCCTAGTCGAGGACTTCTATCAGCGATATTTAATCCTGGGACCATGTGAATTTCCCCGTAATCTTGCACGCCAGGTATGTAAATGCAGATATTTGCATTTTCAACTTTCCTACTACGAAACTTTCATTAGATCAACTATCGCGATTAGCACAAATATTGAATTGACGAACAGGTTCGTTAATAAACGCATATAATACCAATTAGAATATCAAAACAGATATTTACTCATAATATAGAGACATGAATTATATTCAACGTCTTCTGTTGATGTTGCTCAAATTAATCTCCCAATAATAAACCATCATCATAAAACAACTTTCATCATAAACCTAACTAATCATCATCATCACCATTATTATCTATAAACCGAACTAATCATCATCATCATCACCACCAACATCATCTATAAACCAAGACAATTATCGCTCTAACTGTGAGATGATAGGCCACTACAAGAATCGAGAATAATAATCTTAATTAAATGCTTCAAACTTCCGAAAGTTATTGTCTTCATTAAAGTAAAGTACTAAGACGCAAAATTAGTGGAAGTTTCAAATATTTGAAGAACAGCGGAAAATTATAGTGGAAGAATTTTGGTTCAGAAATTTTAAATAGTGTGATAAAAATTAGTGGATGAATTTAGCTTGAAAAATTTAAAGTTTCGTGCTAAAAATTAGTTGAAGAGTTTAGATTCAAAATTTTAAAGTACAGCTAAAAATGAGTGTCAAAAATTTACTGTTGAAAATTACTGAAAATAATTTAAGTAGTAGAAATTTGCAATAGTGCAAAAAATTACTAAAAGTGATGAACAATACTCAAAATTAGGGAAAGTATTTAGCTTCAAAAATGTGCAATGTACTACACAAAAATTAGTGGAAGTATTTAGCTTCAAAAATTTAGAACAGTATGAAAAATTGGTGCAACTATTCAGCTTCGAAAATTTACAGTACTAAGCAAAATTAATACAAGTGTTATACTACAATTAGTGCAGTAAATATAATTAGTATAATATACTTTGTACTAAAGTTTTCAGACTAGAAATTAAATTTTTTAAGACACTCTCTAATAGTATCTAAAGACATAATAACCGAAAGTAATAAGAAAAATGAAGCAACTTCCTTTCGGAAGGGAGCCAGTCGACCTAATTTCCCTCTTCCTCAACACTCTTTTTAAGAATATCATATAAATAAGAGAGCATCCGCTCGTTTCTTGACGCAAGACCCTAATTAAAAACATGCATCTTCATCTCGGAAGTATTTGCGGTTACGATTTCATTCAAGAGCAAATGAAAGAATTTCCTATATACACACACTTAGGAAAGTAGAAATTGTAGATATTTCAGTGAGTTAACTATCGGTAGTCGATACATGACCATGTCGGCTAGAAGATTGCAAGTTCAATGCACCGCTGCCATGTGGGTTGGAAACTTGGAATTATAGTATCGCTATATATGCACACATTTATACCGTAAAACCTATTGTGCATACAAATATAAATTTATTGTGTACTTTTCATTTCTTTACGTATGTGAATGATTTACACACACACACACACTCACGCACAGAATGCTTTTCCATACTGATATTTATCATTGAGGATAAAATGACAAAAACAGGATGCATCCTTGTTATAAAAGAGTATTTCTCTATTTCTTATACATATAGTGTCGATAATGCAGAAGGTTTCTGCCATCCATAAAGTTGGCAGCTGCCGTAATATGCAAATAAGGAAATATAAGTACCGTTTTGCATGAAGAAGTCTTTATAATTAACGCCAAGTATTTTTGAACCTTGTTAACAATTGTTAATAGTTGAAATGCTAGTTACGAATTCTACCATCATAATCATCTTGGCATGAATTAGCCAACAATGCGGGCGCTTATCTTTCATGTTTTATTTAAACAATAATATTTCGTCAAAAGTCGTAAATTTAGAGATACAAACTAAACTTGAAAACAAAAACGAAATTAGTTGTTCAGATACCCTTTTTGATATCTGAGGAGAAAGTTATCGTCAGTAAGAAGATTAATTTATGTCAAGTTTCCAAATTTTCTTAGACGCTAGAAAATTATTTACCATTTTCAAAGATAACTGAAAAAATGTTCAAAAACGAGAAGATTATGGAATTATTAACGGTTTAAAATGATTGGAAAAAAATCAAACAGGATTTACTAATAATTACTATCATTAGTATTAAATAACCTACCATTAAATAAATTAAAACTATTATTCACTAACATTGTTATAATATACCATTAGTTGGAATGACGACTACCAATTAGAACTGCCGCCGCAGAGTCTAAAACTCATTTATCGAAATTGAAATTACCATCAAAGGTATCATTTTCACAAAGTTGTTATAATCAATTCAAATCGCCGATGGTGATAAATACTATTACCATCAATTGAAACTACTTTGTATATTATAAATTCGTAAAAAGTGTAACGAGTCAAAAAAGAGGAATTAATTTTAACGAGCGTCTTAATCTCTACTTGACATTTTGATTAATTCGTGCGAGTATTATATATTCATATAATCATGATTCGAAACACACACAAGCGTATTACTTCTTTTAAAATTAAAGACGTGAATATTGCGCCGAACAAAATAAGTGTTGAGGCATACATTATTATACAAAGGGTCGATGTATACATAGGCTTTTATCTTGTGAAATTAAATGAAAGCTAAGTAGAACCAACAATGAGACGCATTTCCTGCTGCTATAGTATATTTGGAAGAGGTAAATTGCTTTTGTTATCAGTGAGTGAACTTCTGACCACAACGAAAGACTACGTATATATATATATATATATATATATATATATATGACCTCGACATTTTGTCCTTCATCCGTTGGCACCGAACTCACTCCCATCTCGTGATGGTTAAACAGAGATAAAAGGAAAAATAGTCAATAGCTCTAATTGTCCCCATTAAACGATCGTGTCTATCGGTTGTCATCAGCTAACTTGTTAATCCCTCCTGTGCACTGGTTAGTTATCATCATCTCTCTTCTAATGATGCAAATCCATTCTCAATGAATTGGTTGCACTTTAACAAGAAATATACTGTCTGCAGAAATATGTGGGAATATAAATTTTAACCTCTTTGGACAATCTTTAAATGATCTTTGTTCAGAGTTCTTTTTAGAGTAGTGACTATTTAAATTAATGAATAAATTTTTAATTTGGATCTTTTTATTGCTTTTTCTGTATTTGAACTAGTTTCTCAATATTTGAACTACTTCTTCAATAATTGGATTACTTCTTCAATGTTTATACTTCCGCAAAATATGGACTAATACTTCTGTATTATTTGGAATTCTGCAATATTTGAACTACTACTATAAAATTTATTCTACTACTTAATTAAAATTTAAAATTTTGAATTAACTCTTTAATATTCAAACTTCTTCATCAAAATCTATAAACTACTACATTAATATTTGAATTTCTCTTGCTAAATTAGAATTTCCAATATTATCTGTGGACTACTTCTGTAATTTTTGGACCACTTTTTTAAAATTTAAATCACTTATTAAAAATTTGAACTGTTTCAATATTTGAACTGATTGTCCTAAACCTGTTTCTGAAAAAATCGTAACTACTTCTTTAATGTTTAAATATCTGGACCACATCCGATACTTTAATATTTAGAATACTCCTTCGATATTTCAACTACTTTTTCATTAATTTTACCACTTCCTTAACATATGGATTAGTTTTCCAATATTTAAATTAATTGTTTGATATTTAATCTTCCTCAGAAATATTTGAACTATTTATTTAGTATGTAACTACTTCTGCAATATTTTTTTTTTTTTTTTTTGCTTAGGGACTTTTGGGAAATCTGCCTACTGATACCTTGGATTCCGCACTCCAAGGTTATGTGGGGTTGGTTTGGTAAAACAAAAGAAATATAAAGATGTAAAAAATATTCTCAAATATTTAAATTAATTTGGTAATATTTTAACTAGAACTTTAACGTACAGAAAACCTTTGCAGACTTCTTCTGTAAAATCTGAACTACACCTAATAAAATTAACTACTACTTAACTATAGGGACTACTTCTGCTTTATATGGACCACATCCTCATTTTCTGAACTACCTCAAAATTTAAAAAATTTCAAACAGAACCAAAATTAATACCAGAAAACATAAAAATAAAATTATAGAGCGGTAAAAAGAGAAATTTTCAAAGAGATAATAGCTGAAAAATAATAATTGAATAAAAATCCTATCTGGACAAAAATTGTTGAATTCTCTCATCACAACTGAAAAAAAACTTATTATCTCTAATGGTCCGCGCGTTTAAATGATTTGCTGGTCCGCCTGAAATAATGAGAGTCTGCAGAGTAATCTCCTTTTTTGGTTTGGTCGAAATTGTCTTGGCTGGGTCCATGGTTGTTAGAGGTTATCATCTCATCTCAGTTTTCCAGTCATGTCAGCATGGTAAGGAATGTCGATCAGATATAGGGGTTATTGTCTCTACCCTTAAGCCTCCCAACTTGTATACATATAGTATATATATAAAACTTGTCCAAACTCTTTTCTTTATGCAACAAAACAAAGAGCCTCCCAATCTTCAAAAGCAACTTCAATCTAATTTTTCTCCATGAGTTGCGAAATATTGATAAATAAATATCGAAACGTTTTTCAAAAATTAATAATTTTTTATGCAATTTTTCAGACAATCACATTTTTACCATTTTTAAAAACACAGTGTTTGCGAAACTTGAATTGGCATTTTTTGGCTAATTTTCTCGCCTTCCTTTTTTCTTTCTCGCCTTTAGAAAAAAAATGTGAAATTAAGATTAAATTAAAAGTGAGGTGATACGCACAATTTCACCAAGTAAATGAAACTCCTCAAGTCCTCGTTTCTCAACTTACTGCCCTCCATATATAAGCTGTAAACGCGCTTTTTCAGTTACGCTCTAACGAGACCCCTCAACTTTTGCGTCATAATGCCTGCATTCAGTACTTTCTGAACATTCCCCTCGAGAACATCGTTTTGCGCAGTTGTAAATCCTCGATAGTTTCCAAAAAAGCCCTATTGCGTTTGAAGATACTGTCACCTAAAAATCTTTAAGTATCTCTACACCAATCCCAGTCTCTCTACGCGACAAAAGATTGTTATTTTTTTCCCTCCCTTGTCTCCTCTTCTTTGTGCCTAATGGTTCCAAGAGATTTTCCTTCAAAAACCCTGGAGAATGAAATCTCAAAAATTTTCATCTAAATCTTTCTTTTGTGTAAATATCTCTTAAAACTTTCTTTCACTTTTTTCGCCAGAGGATATTTATACTTGCGAAGATAATTTTTTATCACAAACTACCACTAACTTGTTACAATTTTTTTCTTGTAATTTTTCTTGTGACAATTTTTTTGTTACAATGATTTTTTTCTTGCTACAACAATTTTCTTCATGAGGCTATAAAAATTTTAATTATTGTAATCATATTTTTATCCTCGAAATACTTTCAAATGTTGTCGTTCATTTATCTTGAATGATTTTTGTCACAAGAAATCAAATCATTTTTGTCAGAATGAAATTTTATAATTGCCATCATCATCATAAAGTGTGCCATAAATGACTCGAGTATGAGCAGTTTCATTCCAGTATGTTTCGCAATAACTGTTCTCGCCGTAATTATTTTGAAATCAACATAATATTTTTTCGCCTCCTATCTGTATAATGACTTTCCAAAACGAAATAAGCTCTCTAATTATAAATATTATTAAAGACAATAAAGTTTCGGAATCTTAAAACAAAATAATAAACGTAATATCATTTCAGAACCTTGAAATGTTTTGCTCTTCTCGTGTCTTCCACCATTCGTCAAATATTTTACGAGTCATTAACATAAATTCCGTTTCACTCCAAGTATTCACCTGTTCCTTCGCAAACTTTTCGAGACGGTATTCCTACTATCTTCATGTTTACAAAAACTCCAAGTTAAATCGACACTAAATTCGAAACACAATAATTATGTCCTCCCTTTTAGGAATTTTGTTGTTTTGCTTGAAAATTTATTGTTTACAAAATCTGCGAAATATTAGAGATATTTGATATTTCAATATTTGAACCCTTTTTACAAATGTTTTGACTACTTTCTCAACAGTTGAACTTCTTCAAAAAAGTTGGACATGTTTTATAATTGCTCTCGCGAATAATGTGTTTTCATTTAGGAGACATCGATTTATTTATTATTTGAATAACTTGCTTCTATTATTTTCATATTAAGAAAAATTTTAAATTAAATCGACACCAAATAAAATTCAAAACTCTTTTTCAAAGTTGATTCTCTAGCTTGAAATTTTTATCACAAAAACTACAAAACTGACAAGAGGGAATAAAAAACATATTTCCAAAATATTCAGAAATGATATTTATTCCCTACTACTTTCAACTGCAATCGACTTTCGGAAGCTAATGGTCCATTTAGAATCGACAGTGAATTTCATACACAACTAAAAGAATAAAACATCCGCGAGAAAGACACTTCTTGTTTTGCGATAAAGAAGAGATAGGATCGATACAGTTGGTCGCATGCGGTATAAAGGAAAAGGAAGTTTATTGGTCCGGTGTTGGTCGTTTATACTGAATGGCAAGCCTTTAAAAACGGAGATGGTAAAAAAAAGATTGGAGAAGCCAATGGACCAAGTGTCTTCTTTTTTTTGTCGAACCAGTCGGGACCCTCTTGAAACTTGGCGGGCTAGTGAGCCCGCGATCTACCGTAACCACATTCCTCCTCATCTTCCCTTCATCTCCTCTCTTACCCCACCTCAATACACCTTAACGCCTTATCCAGCTTCCACCTTCATCATCTCTCATATCAAGTACCCACACTTTCTCAATCGTCATGCTTCTCGCCCCTTTTGTGGCGAGTTCCCCTCACTCATCCCTCTAACCGCTCATCCTTTTTTTTATTCTTTTTACAGAGATATTACCTCGAACAAAAGAGAATCGAACCACGTAACGATGCGCTACTGGATTCTCGAAAGCCATATCACAACCAATGTGTTTGAGAACATATATCTATAGAGGTGAAAGCAAAACCTGTTATGCGATGTAGGGACCGTGATTACACATCTTTTTTGTTTTCATATTTCATTCTAATTTCACGTAAATCACTATCTTCATATATAGTCGCGTATCGATTTTCATTAACGGCCCATCATTAATCATAAATTTATTCTCATTCTTCGAATTAATATATACAAAAAAAGCAAGAAAAAACCTGGCGTTTTACCAGGAAAATTTTTTTAGTTTGACTTGTTCAGAGTAGCCACTTTTTCAAGAGGTAAACGAATAGACTCCAATTTAGATTTTCCAAATTTCTATCCTTTCGAAAATAGTTTCATCTAAGGAAGGTTAATTACAATTTTTCTCTATTCGAAATATCAGTTTATAAAACTATTGTCGAAAAACCTGTTGAAGGAAAAAGAGAAGAAGGAAAAATAAAAAAAGGAAAAAGTAGATGCAATTTCAAGACGATATATATCATTAACGATCAGCAATAATCGTGCGTTCTTTGAATCAAGTCGGCTCGTGCGAGTTCTGCGTACAATTGAACAAGGGGATTCATTAAACCTTTTCGAGGAAGCGACCGATATATCAGGACACGATAATCTATACTAAAGAGAGGGGGCAGAGCACTTTGAATCTGATCCTACGCCACTGAACCGCGAGGTGTCCCAAATCTCGAGCAAAGATCGTGATTGCCATTTGCCTGTCTCGCACGTTCTAAGACTGCTCTGTTCAAGAGCAGTCACTACAGAAATTTCCGTTCTGCGCTTTATCTCGTCAATGGGAAAAAATGGAGAGAAAAATCGAGCCAACAACAAGGACTTGGTACTTGCGCACAAACACATACACTCACACACACACACAGTTTATCAAGATTCATGAAGGAGAAGTAATCCTCATCCACGTTGGTGGCTCGCGGATTTCCACCTCGTAAACTAAACAACAACCCCTAATTGATACATATCATCATATATAGTATATAATATACATGATAGTATCAAAATTAATGGTCCTACTGGAATGGAAGTCATGTACTAGAGCGAATATGATGGATTTAGTAGTTGAATGTTAGATTGCTTCCTTGAATCTAGAGTTGAGAATTCTGCTAAATAACCGCAGACGTCGGTTGTTAGGGGAACTGTTATCATATGGTAATTGTGCTGTGGAAACCGTTTCCTTGGAAATTATTGTTGCTACTGTGATATTTAATCTATTACTTTAATATTTTGACTGCTTCTTCAAATTTTGAATCAGTTCCTTTATCTTTTGGTTGTTATACATCCATGCAACCAAAAGGCCAACATCCTTAACTACTGCTTCCTCAATCAACTTCAACAACTTCTCATTATTTTGATATCTCCCAGATAGCACGTAATGTTGCAACAAGCTTGTGGCAAGCTTGCCGCGTAAGATTGCCAATATTGCCGAGCAAGCTTGCGGCAATATTGTGGCAAGCTTCAAATGTCCCACCTACAGGAAGCTTGCCGCGTAAGCTTGCAGCAATATTTCCTTGTAAGCTTGCTGTAATATTGCACGGCAATATTGCCGCAATGTCACCAACAATTCAGTTAAATGCTCTTCTGTTAAATAACAGTCTGGCTACTGGTCAATTGCAGAATACTCATGCATCCCGATAAAAAGTCAAGCAACACCTTAAATTACAAAGAATATCCGACAGCAAAATTTCAAAAATTATCTGCTGTAATTATAATTATCTACAATCTTTAGACCTCGAATTAGAAGTAATCTATCGAGAAGAATGTCTTCAAATTCCGCACAAAACAAAAATTATCCAATTTATGAGCCTTGTACAAACATGGGACACAAAAGACAAAGGCTGCATCGTGGAATCACGGCTACAGCTAATAAAATTGAGGTCATAAAAAAAGGCAGAAATCGTCTGGTAGTGAACAATATATAGAAGACAACAGAGAAGAGGACCGCAAGTACGCTCTAGGCATTTTGTAAGGGGATAATTTAGGTTCGTGCGGCGTCTCACTGACCACAACCATGAATTACTCGCACTTTCTTGATATCTTGGTTCATACAGCGAGAGTTGTCTTTCTCTCTCTATAGAAAGTCTTGAGAGACTTTGCGGCTGACGGTGAGCCGTGTCTTGTCGGTCTTCCGAAGAAGAAAGAGCCGCGAAAGAGCGGCCCTTGAGGGCACTTTGCATAGCGATGCTGAGCCTCATCGGCTTACGGCGGACCTCCCACGGAACAACCGGCTTTTGGCGCGTCGCGACTATATATATGCCTCTCTTCTTTGCACCTTCGTTTACTATAAGGTATCCTTAACCTTCCTTTCCTTTTCCTTCTTATATATAGCCAAACTCCTACCTCCATCCACAAACTTCACCTTCAACTAACCACTCTTCAGACATTACGACCAACCACGATTCGAGATCGAAGATGATACCCCCTTCGCGAAAAGATGATTGTTGTTGGTTTAATTTTCTTTACTCGATGATGAAATTCACAATTTGACTTAATTTGCTTCAATTGTGAACACTATGTGAACATTTAAGAAAACTACAATTATTGATCCAACTTTTAACCACAGAAATTTGATTTTGTTTTTTCTGATTTCCTGACAGAATTTTGACTTTTTGGAGATAGGACCAAATGTTTGCGTAATTAAGATCAGCTGGGTTTAATGCAAACGGAATTACGGAATAAACTTGAAATAATTAAGTACTATTTGTGTTTACCCCTTGTTTGCATTCACCCCACCTGACCCTATAAACATTCAATTTTCTTCCAGAAGAATACCTTCACTAAGTCTTCAGATGTCTTCAGACGATTAAACCCATTTGCTAATTACCAGCATTAACTTCCAATAATCCTGATATTAACCTTAATAGTAAAATCACTAAATTAAATTACCAATTCTTGACAAAGTCATTCCCCCTAATTAAATATGTCCAAACCGTTTGTTATATAAAATATGTTTTCAATTATCCCCCAACCAACAGGCGAGCCAACAGGATTAATTACACAGATTTCAAATTATCGCCAAGTCGATCTATCTCGACAAAAGTATGTTAAGGACAAACCTCTCTGTTTTAGCGGATACCACACTTTTGTTACCATACACAATGTACTGATTATAAAAGAAAAAATTCTCATATCCAGACAATTACAAGGCAGAAAATTTGGAATCTGTTTATTGTCCATGTTTACGACGTAAAGTGTTTTGTGTAGACATTGTATAGGAATTTCAAGGTGAGCAGATCGAATTCGAATTGAAATCCGAGTACCGGCTTCGAGAGCCCGACAGGCATGAATATATGTGCCTTTAAGACCGTCATTAACTATTAGCAGTCTCGTATTAATTAGAGTCAAGAACAGGTATAGTGATAAGGATAATAACGATGTAAAGATATGATACACCGCTGATAGTAATCTAAATAAGCTATTGCCCTTAGTTTTCAATTATCTCATTTTCGATATAAATAATAATTAAATGAATATAATTTTAATTAATATTTTCCAATTATTTTCCTATATGCTTTAAGAAATAAAAAAAAAACGAATGAAGTAACTCATTCTATACACATAGAGAAAAAAAGTTAGCTATTTCCAATAATTTGTAGATACCTCAGCTAACTCAATTGCTGTTATATGGCTAGCAATTATTGTTAACTATCAAAGTTAATGATTGGGGCACAAAAGTTTTAAAAAAAAAGTTTCAGTCCAAAAGTTCCAAGAGATTAGTTCCAAGGTTAGTTTATTCCAAAAATACAAAGTTTCCAAAAAATAAATTCCAAAAGAAAAGTTCCAATGTAAATTAAATAAAAGTGCCAAAAAGATTAAAATTGTATAAAAATGTAAATTGTGACAAGAATTTCATCATTTTGAATGTATTCTCCATAGCTTGAGACTATATTAAATATTCTGTCTTCAATACATTGTTGTTGATTTGTTCTATTTTTCTTAACTCATCTCTTTCTTTAACTTCATCTCCAATATATAACCTTAGCCTCCGAATGTTTATAATATAAGAATCCATCAATTTCCAAATAAACTGTTCTACCCTTTTTAATTATTTGAGACATTTTTTTGTCAGAAAATATTATTTTATCACTGTCAATTTTAAATTTAATTTAAGAAAGAAAGAAAGAAAGAAATATTATTTATTTACTTCGAATTTGACGTAAGAACAATTTTTTATAACAACTGAATAATAAAAGTGAAATTAGAAGAGTGTTGGTTACCAGTTTTTTGTTTTATTTTTTTAAACAAATTTTGAAACAAATATTGGAACAAATAATACTTTGCAAAAAATGTCTTTTGGTATTGGAACATTTTTTTGGAACTTTTGACTCCCTACCAATTATGTCTAACAACTAATTTTTTTCCTGTGAAAGCTAATTATTATTTTTCAGGGTTGCCACAAAAATTTAATTTTGTTTTTCCCTGACCCTGAAGAATATTCTGATTCAATACAAAAATTATCAGATACTCAAAAAAATGCTCTAATACATTTATTTACGAATTTCTTTAATTGTAAAATTATTCGAAAACATCCATAACTTCTTTTTTAAATGAATATTTAATCATTAATACGGGAATATATTCCCGTGTAGAAATTGCCATTTCTGGCCAGACTTGGGCCCGATCTAGGAAGGTGTTTCATGCCATGTTATGGCCTACACAATGATCATAATATCTGGCCCCGATTTGGGCCACGGTTAAATTTCTACACGGGTTATTTTTCTATAGAAATTAAGATTTTCAAATTTAAACCTTCTGACCCGTGTAGAAATTTAACCATGGCCCAAATCGGGGCCACATATTATGATCATTGTGTAGGCCATATCGTGGCATGAAACACCTTCCCAGATCGGGCCCAAGTCTGGCCAGACTTGGGCCCGATCTGGGAAGGTGTTTCATGCCATGATATGGCCTAGAAATGGCAATTTCTACACGGGGAAATTCAATAACTTATAATAAATTTAAGATTTCAAAGTGGTAAATACATTATTTCATATCATAAGAATATTGTAATTATAAATTCAAATTTTCAAAGATTTTAATTTGAACCCTTTTCAAAATTCAATTATTTCTAAAATTTCACCCTGTAATGCTTTTAATATTCAATTATAATTTAAAATTTTAAGTGAAATTAATTTTTTAATCAATTGAATTTTTATGAAGAATTATATCAAAATTTTTTTAAAATAATTGAATTCTTTCGGCGAATTCAAGAACAAAAAATTTTAAGAATAAATTCAATTTTTTATCATTTTATTTAAAATTGTATAAAAAATAATGGAAATTCTGCGATAAGTTTTGTTATATATGAAAAATAATAATTGAATTCTTGTGGCGAAATTTATTAACAAATTTTTTAAAGAATTGAATTCGAGTGGAAAATTTTATTTGTGAAAATAATTGAATTCCGGAGAAAAATATTATTATTTATGAAAATAATTAGTTTCTTATGAAGAATTTTATTCAAATTTTTTAAAATAATTGGATTTGAATTAAAAATAATTGAATTCTTAAAAAGAATTGTATTGAAAATAATTGAATTGTATAGGAAAATTTTATTAAAATTGAAATTTTATTAACTAAATCTTGTAAAGAATGTTGTCAGAATTTTTTAAATAATAGAATTTTTAAAAGAATTTCATTTAAATTGTTCGAAATAATTAAATTTCTCAGAACTATTTTTTTCAATTCTCTGAACATATTTGAATTTTGTCGAGAAACTTCATTAAAAAATTAAAAATAATTGAATTGGTTCGAAGAAATTTATAAAAAATTGGTAAATAATTGAATTATTTTGGGAACTTTTATTAGAATACATTAAAAATAATTGAAATGAGGAAAATTTTTGAAAACGATTGAAATTTTGCCACAAATTTTATTAAATTTTTTGAAAATAATTTAATTTCGGAGAAGAATTTTATTATTTACATATAAAGATAATTGAAATTTTGACGAGAATTTTTTAAAATTTTTTAACATAATTGAATTTATGCGAAGAAGTTTATCACTTTAGAAAATAATTGAATTTCTGTAATAAGTTTTATGCTTAAAATTTCTACTTAAATTCATTAAAAATTAAAATTTTCTCAAATTTCGAATTAAAATCTTTAAAGTTTATCTATTTATGAAGATTGTAAACACAACTCTTTTGAAATTCAATTAATTTTCAAATACAAATTTAAGTAAAATTATTCATTAAATAATTTATTTATTTTATGATAGGTTTTGAAGAATTAAGTTATTTAAAAAGAAATTATTGTCAGAAATAGAGGAGACTGGGGCGAAAAGTTAAATTTTGCATAAATGATTTTTTTTAGAAAAAAGTTCCGTAATCTGGGGCTATTAGGAACAGATAACTGCTCGTTTTTTGTGACTTGTCGGTACCAACACTCTTTTACAATTTCGAACCATCTTTGAACACTAAAAACAAAATTAGGTGATAAAAAACAAACGAAATTATGAAAAACTTACGTTTTGACAACACACTGTAACACTTTGGAAGAAATAATTGTGTTCCTTATATACCCGTCGTTTGTGAATTTTGGTTTTTTTATCGTAAATCTTACTGTAAATACAAAATAAACGTATTTATTACTTAGTGAACTTAATAAAACTTCCCATAATAAATCCCTTTAATAAAAAAAATTACTTTGAGAAGTTAAAATAGAAACAACTTACCTCGACAATCAAATGTTTCCCAAGTTTGAAATTTCACTAAAACACAATTATACTCACTTACAAGCTACTACTGTTTACAAAATTATTAATAGTCGCAATTATTGCATTGAATAGTATTGGCAGTTACCCCAGCAACAATTTTTCAAAAGCAAGTAACACAATTCATTCATACACGGCCCCGATAACTTCAACTCCACCCGAACACAGAGTTTTGTTCCTTATAGCCCCGGTTTACGGTTTCTGATATTTTCGCACAAAATACATGTTTTGTCCTTTTTTGAAAAGTTAAATGGCTGGGGCAAAATGTTAAATTCTATTTTTAGCCTACTAAAACTATTTTCTGATAGGTGTTAAGTAGTAAATAAGTTAAAGTATACGTAAACAAGTAATTACTTGTGTTTATTTAACAAAAGCTTTAGAACAGTTATAAAGTTAAAAAAATAAAATTTCAAAAAAAAAAAAATTTTGGTTTATTTCACGGGAACGGTCTTGTTTTTTGGTAGAGTAGGGGAGAGTGGGGCAAAGGCGCTATGCGGGACAAAGACGTTTTTTAAAATATCTTCTTTATTTTCTGTCTATTCCAATTGGTATTACAAATTAAGTTGCAATGCAATCAGACCAATTGATTAAAAAAAGAAAAACCTAAAAATATCAAATATTTTAAGAAATATAACAAAAAAATTGTTTTGCAAAAATAAAATGATAATTTTACTGAACAAACTTTTATTTTTTAAAACATAAGTTTAAGTATTTAATTTTTAAAAACGTAACATGTAAATAAATTAAATATTTCTCTACACAACTGGCGTGGTGTTTTAGTTTAATTTTCTATCTAAATATTTTAAATTTAAAGTAAAAAAAAAGTTTGTTATGTGGGGCAAAAGCAATATTGAACATAATTTGGTTAAAAACAATTGAATATTCGAATTTTCTATGTATTAATTCACAATATAAGGTTAAAATCACTAAAAGTTTTTATTTTTCATTTAAATAGTTTAATTCTTTTAATAATATGAGCGGATGGGAAGAAGAACTCGATGAGACGCTCCGCTACACGCTGTATTGTCAGTCAAGAGTTCCAAATGCCGATAAAATTAAAGTTTAAAATTTTGAATTTTAAAAAGTGCTACATTATAGAAAATAAAGAGGCGCATCTTTTTTTCAATTTAAACTAATTGTTCTATAAAAAAAATTCAAAGGAAAAAAAGATGTGCCTCTTTATTTTCTATAATGTAGCACTTTTTAAAATTCAAAATTTCAAACTTTAATTTTATCGGCATTTGGAACTCTTGACTGACAATACAGCGTGCAGCGGAGCGTCTCATCGAGTTCTTCTTCCCATCCGCTCATATGTTGTTAACCTTATGTTTCGTAAATATTATACTAATAAATATCACTTGTTAATTTTTTTAAGGCTTATAAATGCTTTCTTTTAGAAATATAAGCTAAAACGTCGCTGCCCCAGCGTGTGGGGCAAAGACATTTTTTGCATTGTTTTTAAATTTTATTAAATAATGTATTTATAATTATAATATACTAAATAACAACTGTTCAAATTTCTGGTTGATTAGTTTTAGAATAATGAAAAACAAAGACCGCATAAATTAATTGCTTAATTTAAAAAATATACATCGATAAATGTAAACCTACACGGAGAAAAATTTATTCGTACTGATTACAATAGTCTATATTACTGCTCGGATATGTGACCACTTTTTGTTATGATTACTATAGCTGTTGTAAGGAGTACAAACATGAAGGTATCCCTTACAACAGCTATAGTAATCGTTCCTACTAAATTCTTAACACATTACACAGTCTTCGTAATCATTCCAAAAAGTGGTCACATATCCGCGCTGTAATGTAGACTATTGTAATCATTAAAAATCATTTTTCTCCGTGTAGTAACCGACAGATTGGCTCAGTCGGATAGGTGCCTGGCGTTGGCGGTCGTTAAAGGACCAAGGGTAAGTACCCTTGGTTCGCGCCCACTTGGCTTGGTATTTTTCCGGCACGTGAGACAATCTGAGCGGGAGGTTTGACGTCGAGGTATAATGATGTGCACCGTCGATTATTGTCCGGTACACACCATTAGAACTCGACTGTCGATAAACCGGTTGTACTCAGAGAGGTTTTCTACAGTTTCCCTCTTCTCTGGCGAGAAAACCCATTGACGGGTGGTCCAGGCGTAATGCGAGTACTCCTAATAAAGTCGGCTGTAGACGCAAAATTAGGTTAATATATAGAAAATTTCTAAAGTAGAATGGTTATGCTTAATCCAAAAAAGTATTTCTCGGGGACTCTTGTCGAAGTGCGTAAGGCCAATAGGGCAGGAGTATAAACAATTAAAAAAAAAAAAAAAAAAAAAATGTAAACCTAGCGCCTTTGCCCCACTCTCCCCTACTTGCCTAATGTCAAATAAATCATTTTTAAACAGATAAACCCAAAAAAACGAAAAATAAAAAATAGTATATTTCGTAACGAGTGCTAGCAGTTGTCAATTTTTGAATGAGCACTTTTTTCGGAACAAACTGTAGGCGAAGCGAAGCTTCGCCTACAGTTTGTTCCAAAAAAAGTGCTCGTTTAAAAATTTGCAACTGCTAGCACTAGTTACGAACGATATTTTTCATAACAAGGTGCAAAAAAGTGCCTTTTTTTGCACCGCGTTATGAAAAAAATTTTTAATAACATGTAAAAATATACATTTAACTTTTCGCCCCAGGGTGCGTTTTTGGCTTTAACAACAAATATAACAAATCTGACTAAAGATATTTAGCAAATACCTTTAGGTATCTCTTCAGGGGACCCAAATAATGAAGTAAAAAAATCGCGGTGAGAATAAATGCAAAAAATATACTTAAAAGTTGATATTTTCTTTTACGAAAAAATTTTAAAAAGTAGGGTGAAAAAAAAATTTAAATATGGACACCACAAAAATTAGCAGAATGGCACATAACTCCGGACATTTATTTAGGGTGATAACACCCTTAAAAATTAGTTTCAGTAGTTTTTAAGCCTTACTCGAATGGCAATTTTTACTATTTTCGAAGAGAATAATTTTATTGTTTCCTAAAGTACCTAAATTTTAGTAAAAATTAGTTCCTATTAGCATTTCTGGAAAAGCAAATTTACTGTTTCTAAAATAATTTTTACTTTTTCCGAAAGTAAATTTTAGTAAAAAATTGTATTAATAGGAGAACATAGTCAGGGTTGAACCACCTTATTGAATTTTGTTTATAAATTTTCTTAAAAACTAAATTTTATCAATTGAATAATATTATTGGAAAGATCTACAAAAGAAGAACATTCTTTTTAACATCGTAAATTGATGGATTGATAGAAAACAAAAAAAATTGTAACGAAAACTTTGGTTGTTGGATATTTTCTTTGAAAACTTTAGGTACGAAAAAAATTTTGTGCAGTTTTATCTACAAAACTTTTGATAATTTTAAAATATTTTTGGTAAAATTACCTTTAAAAAACTAGTCAGAAATGAATATAATATATAGTGTTGGTTATTAAATATTCAAAAGCAAAAAAACTTTGTCTGCACCTTGTAGATAAATTCTTGGCGTAAGGATCATAATTACATGTACAATATATCCAGAGGTGCAAATTTTGCGGTTTTATTAGGAAATTCTCGGGGAAATCACCTTTCGCTTTAGTGCACGCAGAGTTTCATCCGAAGGGATTATACCAAAATCACGTCAAAGCTCACCTCTAGCTGGATCACACAACCCCTTTAGTGAATTCAAAACAATGGAGATTAAGAGATCGGTATTGTGCTAAGAGAAACAATGAAGTAGAGAGAAGACTAAAACACACTGAATTCACGCGATAATGGATCAACGTATGGGGTTTGTGTATATAAAAACACTCATTCACACTATTGTATAATTCTCGTATGCACTCTAAGCAGACGAAACGGTCGAAAAAAAGACGTTAGTGCGGCATAATTACAATAATTTCTTAATAAGAATGGTTTAAAAAAAGTACCATAATCTTTAATTACTTTAATTGTTTTAATTCCCAATTCTTTGCTTCGAAATTGAAATTTTTGGACGCATGAAAACACTTCACACTGGACTTAACAGAATTTTTGAAATTTAAACCTCAAATTATAAAATTTCTATTCAGCCAATTTTTACAAAGAAGAATTAATAATTTATAAAAATTTGACAATCATGATTGCTAAAAAAAACTTTAATTTTGTTTTTTTTCTGACTTTTCCCCAATTTTCAGAAATTCTTTAGCAAATTAATAATTGCTAATCTAATTATTTTCAATTCAATTTAACAAAATTTCAATTAGTTTAAAAATTGTTTAGTAACATTTTTTTTAAATTTAAGTATCTTTAAAAAATTAAACTGAAATTTCTCAGAAATCTAATTTCTTCAGAATTTTAATTAATTTAAAACTTAAATGATAGGTATAAAATTAAATTAAAATAAATTATTTAATACTTAAATAACTTTTTAAATTAATTTTTAATTATTATTTTAAATAATACTAATTTAAATTTTCATAAAATTAAGGAAATTTCAATTATGTTAAAAATATTCAATTATATTTAAAAAAATTAGAACTTTAATATTTTTAAAAATTAATATGTCGTACTTTTATAGATTATTTTCAAGAATATCAATAAAATTTTTTTAAAAATTCAATTATTTTAATAGAATTTTAGAAATTGTCGGTTTTTAAAATGTTCAATTATCATATTATAAAATTAAACTAAAATACTTTACACTGTAAATAAAAGGTTCTAAATTAGAGCTGATTTTCGGTATTAAAATAGAACCAAATGACGATTTAGTACCCAAAATTGGTACTAAATTAGTACCTTTCTTTTTACAGTGTAAAAAATGAATATGTCAAACAATCCTTGAATTTTCTTTTAAATTAATTACATAAAGTGAAATTCATTGAAAAACCGATTTTTTTTAATTCTAATGTACTTCTTTAAGAGATTTAATTACTTTTCATTAAATTTCATAAAATATAATTAGTTAAATAAGTTTGTAATAAAATGTTTTTTATTTAAAAATTCAAGTAATTTAAAAAAATTAAATTAAGATTTCACAAAAACAAAATTTTTTTAGTATTTACTTAGGTATTATTTATTACTTCACATTCACAGCAACTTCAATAATTTCTAGGATTCTAAAATTTTCGAAAATGTTTTTCGACAATTTCATTTTCCCTGACTTCCCTGACCTGTGAAAATTCTGAAATATACAATTTTTATTTTATCAATGTTTCAATGTTTTTTATCAATGTTTTTATAAAAAAAATTTTGCTTTATTGCACTATAAATTTGAATTCATGAAAATTGCACCACTAATTCACAATAGTAAGAATTTTTACTAATTTTTTGACATTTTTCTCTAAAAATTTCTTAAAAAATATTTCACTTAATATTTTACTAAAATGAGTTTACTAAAAATAAATAAGTGAATATTCTATCTAATATGAATTAGTAGCTACATTTTCACTATTTTGAATTTAGAAAGCAGATTTTTGATAGCAGAGACAATTTTTATTTGAACCAGTTTTCATTTAGTATAATATTTATTTAATTCTCCATTACATAGAATTTTTTTATTTGTGAATTTTTATGTGAGAGAATTTTTTAAACACCACGAGTTTCTATTTTACCGAGATTTTAAAATGGATTAATTAGAAGTTATAGAAGATTTGATTGACGTTGTTAAAATTCACGACGTTCATAATATTATAACATCCATTCACACAAAACTTTACTTGAATAAAAATAGTCTAGATTGAAAATTATAATAAATTATTCAATCTACTTTGTATAGATAGAGTAGAACGGGGTGAAAAAACCACATTTTTACATTTGACGCTATAAAATCTGAATTTAAAATTTTCTTCTCAAATTTCCAATTGGCATTGAAAGTTTAGTTATTAAGCTTGAATACACTCTAAATCTGAATCAGTGAAAATTTCACTGATTTCAATTCAGTGGCCCAGTTTTCTTTAATTCATCAGTGGGATTTCATACTGAGAATCAGTAAAAACCACTGATTGTCAGTGAAATTCTACTGATTCATCAAAGAAAACTGGGCCACTGAATTGAAATCAGTGAAATTTACACTGATTCAGATTTAGAGTGTATTATTGACGGAAATATTTTTTATCCTATGAAAGGACTAAGTTATAAGAGTTTTACGAAAGCTCTGCAAGTGGCTTTTTTGTACCACCTGGTGGGGGGAGAAAGCCACCTCGTGATTGATTAATCTTATTTTAAAAATATTTTAATAAACTTTAAAGAGCTTTCAGCAAGGAAAATTGAATATTATGATAATTTTACCTGTTTTTGATTTCCACTACCAAGTTTTTGTACCTTTTTTTAAAGTCTCCCTTAAATTTCATCAGAAATTAAAATTACAATTTCCAAACCAGAATCAGAAGTTGCGTATTACCTAATAGTATTTATAATCTAAATGGCTGATAAATCGGTTTAACAGTTTTTAAATAAAAGTCAAATGGCTTTTTTGGACCTTGGCTTTTTCATCCCGTTCTACTCTACCTATAAAAAATAAATAAAAAATCGGTAGAATATTAATTCTGCAATTAAGGATCCGACACTTTAAATTCGACAAACATTCGAAATGTTTTTATATTGAAATATTTTCAATTCTGAAGTGCTGGTTGTTTTGGAAAGTCAATCAAAAAATGTGAATTAAATCCCAACTGATTATTTTTGGTTGAGTAAAAAAATAATATTTTTTATTTTTGTTACAGCGGAATCTGACATCAGTTCATTTGCGCTGAAGACAGATCATTTTCAATCGACGAACAAACCCGTGACCTCGTTGTTTACAGCGGACACGAGGCCAAAAGCCTTGAAAGAATTATACGAAGCCGCCGCGGTTGTTGCTGTTCGAAGTTTGGATTCTTTAAGAAGAGATCAAGATGGCAGTTCTATGGACATGTTCCTCTGCACCCCTGTCCTTGGCAAAAGAAGGCGAGATCGCAGTCTCGATATTGAGTCAAGAGTCGTAAGTATTGACCTTATGCCAGAAGAAAAGGCAAATCCCAAATTAATGCGGATACTAAATCATAAAACAAAAATTACATTCTCCAAACTGATATTTTAATCAAAAACAGAATCTAAACTACATGTTGGAAAAAAATAGAGGAAATATTTTCTGTGAAATAATTTAGTCGCGATAATATAGTTAGGTATTAATACAACCGGATAATACACCTGTAAATATAAACTTTGGTACGTGTCAAAAGTATCCTGTGAGGGATTAAGAATATTGGCGAATTCAATTTGAAAAGAGATCTTTTGCCTTTTAAAACTTTTAGAAATTGTCCCAAGGAATAGGAAGAAGACCATTTCAAGTGAACAGGTTGAATGGAGAATGCCATTGGATGCTGTGTGTATCCTACTGAAATATAAATTGAGAGGCACCCGGTGGTCTTCTCTTGACGGTCAGGAAAGCAGTTTCAGGTATATCTCTCTGCCAGGAAGAATGATTTCATTCACACGTCGGCTCCCTTTTTTCTCGAATAAATCCTTTCGCATTAATTTTAAATATTCCTATGAGACTAATTTAGATCCTCCAGGATTTTTTCTTTTTTCATCAAAACTAGTTCTCAAGAGACAAGGAAAGAAGCTTTTTTTTAATCCGTTACTTCGCACCTAATTTTTCGGTCATGCAACAAAATCTTTTGAATTTGAAATTTTATGTTTTCATTACAAATACTTCTAGCATTGTGAAAAGAAAATGTTAAATTAAAGCTAATTTCTTTTATTAAAATAGAAATAAATGACGATTTAATAGCCAAATTCGGTAATAAATTGTTACATAATTTTTTACAGTAAGCCTTTGAATAAACCGCAAAAGTAATTTGTTGAAACTTTCTTTTATTCAAATTTTTATGTGACTGAAAATTTTCAATTGAGAAAATTTCCATTACAACCACTTTTTATTTAAAACAATTCTTACACATAAATGAAATTTATTCAACAGAATTCTTATTTAATGCAATAACTTAATGCATTTTAATTTAATTTACGATGTATAAATTTAATTATTACAACTGTTATAATTTAATTTTCTAAAAATTGAATTTTTAATTTAAGAAATTCTATAATTTGTAAAAAAAATCGAATAGTATTTAACAGCATGTGACTGTTAGAAATTTAATGTTAATATTTTCGACCACATTTCCCTTTAAATATTTCATAAATTGAGCTGAAATTTTTTATTAGAAGTGACCGTGACAATTATTGATAATAATTTTAAAGTAATTTGTAGTAATTAATTTTAAAAATATAAAAACTTTTGTACATCACTGCCCTTCTTTATTGTGTTTTAGACTTTTGTACAAAATTTCAGCTTTATTTCATTTCAATTTATTAAATATTTAAAGAGAAAAGTGGTCAAAAAAATTAACATTGAATTTCTATCAAAATTTTATTCAAAATCTATTCATATATTATTCGAAACATCATTGAAGCTTGTGTTCAGTTTCATATAAAGTTTAATAAAAAATTGTAGATTGAAAGAAACTAGTTATGAAATTTTATAAAAATAGTTTTCAATTTAGAAACAATGTGTTAAAAATAAATTTATTAAGGGGGAGTGACACCTTTGAGGCCTCTTTTGAACCTGTTTTTCATGAATTTTTTTAAGACACGGGAATAAAGTAAACAAAATTTGGTTTTAAGGGATTTATTTGTTAACTTTTAAAGTTTACAAAAATATATTTATACGTAAAAAAAGTTTAAATTTGTTGCCTATAGAGGGCGCCGAAGTTGGTCTCCATTCCCTGCAGAGCAAATCGGTGGGCAAGATTCCGGTTAGACCGTTTAATCTAAATCAAAAATTCAAAGTTTTTCTGAATCTAAGATAGATTTAGCTTTCGAGTACGTAGGATATTTTAAAAATATTAATTTTTGTGTATTTGGCAGTTGTTTGAAGTAAAAAGTCGATTTTTAAGGAGAAAATTTGTCAAAAAATCTGTTGCCAAAAAAAAAAAAACAAAGAAACCAAAAAAAAATCCGCTACGTACTCGAAAGCATTAGTAAATGACAATTAAAAAAAACTTTGTCCGAGGTCAATCCGATCAAAACTGTTTTAGCTAGACTGCCCACCGTTTTGAAAAACGTCATTTCGAGAAAAACGCGTTTAAAGTTTTGAAACCACTTGAAGCGCTCTTGGACACCTTTTACAGATTTTGATTTTTTTCACATAAAATAACTTCGAAATCATCTCTAATGATATAATTTCTATTCTACACATTATAAAGTATCGTTTAAGCAAAGAAAAAAAAATCGATTTTTTTTCGAGTCAAAGGTGTCACTCCCCCTTAACCGAAAAAAAATTCTAATTTAAAACAAAACTTATGTGATTAAGTAACATTTTATTAAAATTGAAAAAATATACTTCAAATGCTAATAAATTATTCAAAATATCTTTGAAACTTATGGTCAGTTTCATATAAAATTTAAAATAATTATATATTAATAATATTAATTATATTAATAATTATTATATAGTAAAACCTCACTTCCATCACATTGTTCCTACATTTTTAAATACTTTTACAAAATTTGATAACATTTTTTCCAGTGCAAAGTTCTTAAAAAGCTTACATTCTTAAAATACTTATTACAACAATTAGAAACTATTATAAAAAAATTTGTTATTGGTAAATTTTCAAATTAGTGTAAAAATATTTCATTCACTTCTAATTTTTACCTAAAATTTAAAGAATTTCCATAAATTATTCTTTTTTATTGGTGAAAATGAAAATTCAGAAAGATGGAAATTCTGATATTTAAAACTCAGTTAAATAGAAATTCTGCTATACTTACATAAAAACGCATTTAAGTAAAAATTCTGTCAACAAATTTTATTTTATTATTTTATTCATTAAAATTATTTTAAATTTACATTATTTTTTATTTATTTAATTATTATTATGTCAGAAAATATTTTGACCCTTCTTAAATTTTTATATTTCTTAAAAGTTAATAGATTTTGAAATCCATGCATAATTTTATAGAAAATATTTTTTTATATCCAAAAAAAATTGCAGAATAAAAAAATTGATTATTACTATTTTTGAAACACTTTTTCAAAAACAAAAAAACTTTGTTTTTAGGTTGAAAATTCTAAATGTCTTCAATTGAAAATTAATTTATTTATTTTTCTAACTAATTTTAAATCATAATTTTTTTATATTTTTATTTTTTATATAAAAAAAATCATGTTCTGAAATTAGTAAGAAAAGTAAAAAAATTTTGAATTTTCAAATATTTTTAATATATTATTTTTTAAAAAATTATAATAACAATGGTATCGTATTTTTAAAGCATTTTCAGCCTAAAAACAATGTTTTTTTCTAAATAAAAAATGCTTCAAAAATAGTAAAAATCAATTTTTTCATTCGTCAATGATTTATGTGGATACAAAAACATTTTCTTCAAAATTACGCATGGATTTCAAAATCGACCAATTTTTGTAGAAAATTTGAAAAAAAATAAGAAAGTAAATCTAAGAAAATTTTTAAGAAAAATAAAAATTCAAGAAGTGTTGAAATATTTTCTGATCGATTTTATTTTATGATCATTGAATTGCTTTCAAAAAATTACTACTTATAAAAACAATTTTATGGAATATTTGAATTATTTTCTTCCGATATAGTTAAAAGTGTCGGTGAATCCTCCCCTTAAATCTTTATTCTTTTTTATTTGTTTAATTTTTTTCTTTTAAATAATCATTTAAATATTTTATAAATAAAAAGTGAACTAAATAGAAATTCTCTTTGCTGAAAACTCTGCTCTAAATTTTGTCAAAGAAAAATCAAAGTTAATTTAAATTCGATTAAACAAAAATTGTGTCAAATGAAAGTTAGACAAAAAGAAAATTGTGTCCAACGAAATTCTGATAAATTGAGAACTTATTCATACCCCTTCTTCTAAACTATACGTTCAATTGTAAATTAAATTTCAATTTGAAAATTTTCCCTTTAAATAGAAACTATTTAATCTCTTTTACCAATTTTATTGTTACAGATTTCTTTTTTTTGTAAAACGAAATTGGTTCATTCATGTGAAATGACAAAGAACGATCCCTCATCAAACAAAACCGAAAACTATTCTCTATTCCAATTATTAAAAGATTAGTTTGAATCTATTCTGTATTATTTCCCAGCAGATGAAAGGAAACCAAAGAATAATGCCTTTAATCTGAAATAAATGAAAATCTTTTTTGAACAATGTTAACAAACATTGATGAGTCAAATTATGTTTATTTATAGTTGAGAATTCTATTAATGAAATAACAAATATAACCCTATTGCACTTCGTCTGGCAACACTGGAAATTCCACCCACTTCGTTGAAAGGTTTCTCTCGGGACCCAGAGAGCCGTGTAAGGACTCTGTACGAAACTCAAGATTATAACGGGTGATTGAAAGTTGATTTCAAAAAGATACTTTTAGAAATCCAATTCAAATAAAACTTCCAACAATATGATTGACATTAAGTAGACATATACACATTAAAAGTACATTTTAAAAACTCGTTTCTCTCCCTCATGTGGGAATAATTAATTACTAAAAGCCTAAAAAGAAAAATTTACCGCGTAGGTATACTTGCTTAAAAAAATATACTCTTCATCATTTTATGTATCTTCACCTGTGCGACACATTCCGGAAAACGTGTAAACCCTGAGGAAATTTATTGTTCGGTTTACAAGATGTTATTTACAGTGACATTTATGAACACTCTTGTCCGACCATAACATTCCAACGACATTCGGAATGTCAAATTTTTTATTTAATATCAATTTTCAATGCAAGTGTCACGACAGGAACCGGAAGAGTGAAAATAAAAAATTGTTGGATATTAATAAAAAGACATAAGAATTCATTTGTAATTTCTTGAAAGAATTTAATCGTCACACTTGCTAACTGATTGTCAGTTAAAAGTATAACTGATGTTTCAGTAAATTTTTAACTCATTCAATTAGTCAGATTTATTTACATCTATGTTTTTTATTGCACTCGGTAATTTTTAAAAATATTTATATTGACAAAAGATTTAAATTTTTTGACGTTCAGAACTTATGAATTTAATTTATGTATTTAAAAACAGTAAAATTTATTCTCCGGAAATAGTAAAATTTGTCAAAAAAACAAGCAAAAATTCTTGTCAATTCAGATTTTACTGCGTGAAAATATAGTAAAAGATACTTTATTCTTCTTTTCTGTGTATAGAATATTAACGAAAAACAAAATTACACGAAGACAAATGTATGTACTTGACAAGACGGATATACTTTATAGGTATAGCAACATTTTAAAGATGCAGACTTTACTGATTTTTTAATCAGATTTTTAACGTTCTAGTCCATTATTTTAATGTACTAAACTTAAAAATTTTTATGGTAAAAGCTGATGAATTTTATGGTTAAAGAAGCTAAAATTTACTTGAAACTTTATACAGTACTCTGACTCAATTTAAGAACCTAATGGATTAGAATTTTACGGTCAAGGAAATGAATTATAAAGGCAAAGCTATTATAGGGTCAATTGGGGTAAATGTAAACGGAATATCTGTTTTTCACGAAAAACATTAGTTTTTTTTGTTAAAAGGTAAAACGGACGGATTTTTTTTGCATGAACTTGTTACTAGAGTTCCCTAGAAAAATTTTGTGAGGTTCAAAAAAATATTGATGCACCTGAATCGCCTAAAACTGACTGTTTACATTTACCCCGAAATTTTGAAATTTTCCTAAAATTCGGGGTAAATGTAAACACCACTGTAGTTAAGCGAGGTTTAAGAAACAAGTTATTTCAAGTAAATACTACTGTTTTAAGGGATGGAAAAACTGATAAAAATTCTTCGTAGATGTATAGTAAATCAACCAGTTGACTGATAATGTATTATATAAATAAACAATCAACCATTACAAAATTAGTAATGTAAAAACTTGAATAACTTGAACAAATTTTAATAGATTTTCATTCAACTTTGTAAAAAGAAGTTTTTAAGGTTGCTCAATAAGAATCTAAAATTGAATTTTTAAATTTCAAAATGGTGGATCCAATATAGCGGATGAACCTACACTGAGAAAACTGGAGTGACAAATTCGGAGGTTCAAAAAGTGTATGTTTCCTTTGCTTATGAAGAGAGTTAAATAGTCCTTCTAAAATAAGTTTTTAATTGATAATGGAAATCTACTTGTATATTCTCTCCCATTATATCTGAGGGTTAAAAGTTGCGCAGAAAATGTGTACGATCTGATGCGCGCGAAATTATTTTTCTGACATTTTATGTATTTAATTTAGGGGTTAGGTTGCCATATTTATTCATTTCGCGCCGGATAAGGAAGGGATTTCTCAAGATGGTTAATTTGTCCCTCTGTTATAAACTCATTTTCCCTCCAAGAGAAATGGCACGAATATCTGTCAATGGTGTATTTGAACATTTAGATCCCAGTAAGAAGTAAGGAATTAATAAGAATTCGAAATTTTTAATTCTTTTGAATTCCGTTTGTGACCAATTCTTTTCATTTTCATTTGGAGAAGCCGAAAAGAAGCTAAGTTTATTCTTTTGAATACCGTTTTAATATTTTAAGCGGAAAAAAAATTTGACTGTTTGAAGATTTGAACCCTCAAGCTTCATTGTCGGAGACAAACAGCTTGTCCGCTCAGCTATTTAAACTGTACTATGACTTCCGAATTTTAAAAGCACTTATCTCAAAGTGTTGCAAACTTCAAAGGAATTAAAAAATTACAAAATATTAAAACGGAATAGACAGGAATTGAACTTACCGAGTATCACACAGTATTTCGGAATTCACAAAAATTCAAAAATTAAAGAAATATTAAAACGGAATTGATTGGAATTCACATTCAAGAAATCTTTGCCTCAAAAAGGAATACATAGGAATTGGACAGAAACGGAATTCAAAAAAATTGATAATTTAACATTTTCTGTAAAAAGTTAAAAATGTCCAATTCTTCTCAATTCCTTACTTCTTACTGGGATTGTTATCCAATAGCTAACTCTCAAATATCAACGATTTGTCCCTCCAGATGTTTAGTCCAATACTCCAGTTTTCTCAGTGTAAAAATATTATTTTTAAAAATTGATCAAATTTGCTTGAATCTGGCTACTAGTGGATTTTTGAGGTCGCTGAATACAAATTTGAAGTCAAATTTTAAATTTTCAAAATATCGGATGAACCTAAAAATATTTTTAAAAATTGATCAAATTTTCAAATTTTTTTTTTATTAAATTTTTTTTTCAAAGAGAGCCTAATTTCCTTTTCTATGTAATTTTACATTGCCAAATTAATGAAATTGTGAAATAGAAGCAAATTTATTCAATTATTTTCTTTTAAAATGTAGTTCAAGTCTCGGGGTAAATGTAAACTTAATTATTTATTACAGTGAGTTCTCGCGAGTCGTTCAATTCTCGAAAATTTTCAAGATCATAAAACTCACGAGTCGTTCAACGCATAAGCCACGCCTCCAAGGCGATTTTAGGGATGTATGAAAACTATTTATCGCCCCGAAAGACAAAATATTCAATGACTTTGGTCCGTTTAAATTACACAGCACTGAGCACCGGCGCGCGCATGCTAGAAATTGAACGACTCGTGAATCGGACACTGATCAGCTGTTGAACGACTGGCGAGTTTGAACGACTCGTGAGTTGAACGACTCGCGAGAACTCACTGTAACTAAATTGACGAAAATCAAAAATCAAAGTCATTTTTTGTTAGGGCATTAATAAGGAAGAATTACAAATTTTTGTTTGATTTTTAAATTTATTTTTATGCAAATGCGAGACAAAATACTGAAACAGTAAAACTTTGATTTTCAATCTTTTTTGCATTAAAAGATAACTTACACTATGGCATTGACAATTGTCAAAATAAAATATTGGCAATACTCAGAACATCTTGTAGGTGAGCTGAGGTAAAAATATTGACGTCGTACTTATTTTTTAATTTGTAAATTTAGCTGAAACATCTACTGTTTACATTTACCCCTTGTTTACATTTACCCCAAATGACCCTACTTAGTTTTAAAAAAATACTTTAAATTTAGCAAAAGCAAACAAAATTTTGACTTTTTTTCTGACCCTAAAGAAAATTTTGACTCACTCTAAAAATGATTAGATATTCAAAAAAATGTTCTATTACATTCATTTACTAATTTCTTTAATAATTGTAAAATTATTCAAAAACATCAATAACTTCTCTTTTAAATAAATATTTGATTATTATTATTTTTCCATAAAAGAATTAAGATTTTCAAGAATTTCAAATTCAAACCTTTTTGAAAATCAACAACTTATAAAAATATTATATTATAAAACATGAAGATATCGATCACTTCGAGTCGAAGACTCGAAAAGTGATCGTTTTTTCATATTTTGTAATAATAATAATTAAAGATGACCGAGTGATAAAATCATAATTTTATATTATAAGAATATTGTTACTGTAACTTCTTCAAGATTATTTTCATCGTTTCAATTCAATTGTAATTTTCTAGAATAGAATTCTTCTTCTAGAATAGATTCTTCATTAAATCAATTATTTTTAATAATTTTTAAAAAAGTTATTTGACAATTTTTAAATCCATTTGTTTACAATTCAATTTTACGAAATTTTGATTATTCGGAAATTCTTCAATTAAATATATGAGCGACTCCATGTCAAGTGATCAAGGTGGAAAAAAATTTTTCTCCAATCGTGCCTAAACTTGGGGCTTTTGTAGTACTAGTGGATAGTGATTTTTGGTGAATTGTACAACTAGTGGCGAAAAATCATTCCTTCACCACGAGTTGTGCACTACGTTTTCTCCAACGCCTTGCGAGGAAAGGTTTCTTCGTGAGTGTCGTATAATTTTAATTTAACGTGTGCTTATG
Source organism: Leptopilina syphax (assembly GCA_032872505.1). NCBI lineage: Eukaryota > Metazoa > Arthropoda > Insecta > Hymenoptera > Figitidae > Leptopilina > Leptopilina syphax. The sequence goes on along the minus strand of CM065477.1, from coordinate 29,442,176 downwards.
TTTAATATAATAAAAGACGAATGTTTTTTGAGTGGGGAAGAAGTTAGATACAAAATATATCTCGATCAAAGAACAAGAAAAAAGAATAAATTCATGATTTACTTTCGCCACGCCAAATTTACTTTCGCCACGCTAAAAATTACTTTCGCCACGCTGAATTTACTTTCGACACGCTCTTCAGAGCAGTTGAGAAAAGTTCTACTTTCGCTACACTTTTCTACCAAGAAAAGTATACTCCTTTCAGAGCAAGCGTTGGAAGAAAATATTTTTTTACCTAGTCCAATATTTTCCGAGGGGGAGGGGGTGAAAGTTTTGGGTTTTTCGGTACAATGCTTATTTTGATAATTTTTTACTCTTAAACAATTAAACATAAAAATTTGGCCGAAAGCTGAGGTTTTTTCCTAAAAGGACATATATATGCAAAAGTGGGACTAGAATGTTTAAACACTGAAAAAAAGACCCCTTGATCACTTGACGTGGAATCGCTCACTTATATTCTAGAAAATAAAAACTTCAAATATATTTAAAAAACAAATCTAATAAATTAAACTTTTTCAAAAAATTAATTATACAGAATTGTTTGTTAAAAGTATGAAACATCCAGATTTTCGAAAATTTTAAATTAGAACCTTTCCAAAATCCAATTATTTCTAAAAGTCCATGCTATAATGCTTATTTAATATTCAATTTATTATTATCTAAAATCTTAACTAAAATTCATTTTTAAATCAATTTTTAACAGAAAATTCTACGAGAATTTAATTCTTTATATACAAAAATATATAATTTATTGAATAATTAAATGTTTCTTAAAAGTGAATTCTCATAAAAATTTTATGAACTAATTTTTTAATAATTGAATTGTTTTGACGAATTTTAATATAATTTTTAAAAATAATTACATTTTTCGAGGAATTCGATTAAAATTGTACTAAATGTATTTGAAATTCTACGATGAGTTTTATTATTTATGAAAATAATTGTAGAAAAACTTTGTAGAAAACCTCTCCTGAGTACAACCGGTTTATCGACAGTCGAGTTCTAATGTTGTGTACCGGACAATAATCGACGGTGCACATCATTATACCTCGACGTCAAACCTCCCGCTCAGATTGTCTCACGTGCCGGAAAAATACCAAGCCAAATGGGCGCGAACCAAGGGTACTTACCCTTGGTCCTTTAACGACCGCCAACGCCAGGCACCTATCCGACTGAGCTAATCTGTCGGTTGATATTTTATTTAAATTATGTATTAAAAATAATTGGATTCTTGCAAAGTATTTTAAAATAATTAAAATGAACAAGAAATTTATAAAAAAATTTTAGAATAATTGAATTCTTTCAAAAAATTTCTAATTAAATTCATTCAAAATTGAGATTTTATAAAATTTTAAATTTAAACCTTTTAAAGTTCATCTATTTATGAAAATTGTAAAAGTAACTTTTTTAAAATTGAATTAATTTTGAAATACTTAAGTGAAATTATTCATTAAATAATTTATAAGTAAAATTTTATGATAGTTCTTCAAGAATTAAGTTATTTAAAAAGAATTTGTCGTCAAAAGTAGAAAAAATGGAAGGTTTTGTAAATTATGAGACAAACAAAAAAGACACAAAAATTCAGAATTTTCTTATAAATTTTAAACATTTAATTTTTTCCAGTACTTTTAATAAAGATCCCTGACTATTTCCTGATTTCCCTGACCAATTCTACTTCTCCTGACTTTTCCCTGACCTATCGCAACCCAATTTAAATTAAATGTGCCACCCATAGGAAGATTGCCGTATAAGCTTGCTGCAAATAATTTTATTATACTAAATTAATACTTATTAATATAACGAAATAAAATTTTTTGTAACAAGCTTGCAGCAATCCTGCTGCAAACATGACGTAAGCTTGCAGCAATATTATCACAATATTGTAGAAAGCTTTCGCAATAAGCTTCTTATGGGTGGGATATTTGGAGCTTGCAGCAATCTTGCTGCAAGATTGCGTGCTATCTGGGAAATAATAATCAACATTCAGAATAGAAATTTTGCGAGGGGGTATTTTCTTGCGTATTGGAGTGTACACATTCCTGGTAATAGCTATGTAATACCCGTAATAGTGCGTAATGGTGCGTAATAGTCAGTAATATAGCGTATTACTGAGTAATAGCTGTGTAATAGTAAGTAATATCGTGTAATAGTCGCGTAATAGTATTGTTATTTGCATAGTTCAATTTATCAAATAATTAATTAACTACATTGTCAAACACAGAAATTTGACTCTTATAAATATGGATGTTCATGGGTACTATGATATTAAAAATTATATTTGTACAGTACCACGCCCTCAAATAGAGGAAAATAATTTCAAGTTACTATGTACATTAAACTCGATTTTAAGTGCTTCAAGTGTTTCATGATTTAAAACAATGTTCTCGTTTGCTTTATAATTTTTTATTCTTGTAAATTAATGAAAATTTTTCATTTCGTTTCATGTGCATTATTTATTTATTTAAAGTAAATATTAGGGTAAGTGTGAGTATTACCGTGGGTGCGTGCGAGTTACCGTGGTTTCGCTATTGTTGTCAAATTTTACCATTTATATTCCAATTTGTTAATCAAAAAAATTCAGATAGTTACTTTCTTATTGTATGTGTTTAAAATAAAAAAATATTTTTATTTAACTTACATTTCTCGTTTTAAAAAATTCTAAATTTTGTAGGTGCGGAAAGTTTGATAAATTGCTCATTGTAATGCAAAAATACAGTTTTATATAAACAATATTTAATTAAATATTATTAGGTATGTATGTACTAAATAAACGCACTAAATAAAGTTATTAATAGATTTATAACGAATTCTGTGATTATTATTAGTATCTGCTAAAATATAAGAATATTTATTGTTAAATTAATAAACCATTGTTTTAAATTTGCTTAATTTCATTCAACCGTTTGCGAATTCTACAAGTTGAAATTTTCGCGGTATAAGGCACACGGTAACTAGATCATCCACGGTATTTGGCACACGGTATTCCGATCATGAAGCTTTGTGCACCACGGTAATACCAGCACTTGCATTACTTTCAAAAATATTTATTATATAATAAAATATACGCACTACGACATTCTAAATTTTTTCATTATATCAAATAAAGTCAAAGATCAATTTAAAAAAAATTATACAAATATTTTGTGAGGTTTGTTCACAATCTGTTGACTAAGTTTTCATCAAAAATACTCAGAATTACACCTGTAATATTGTGTAATATTCCTGTAATATAGCGTAATAGTCGGGTAATATAACGTATTGGCGTAATACTAGCGTAATAGGCGTATTAGTCATGTATTAGCCGTAATGTGCGTAATGTGCGTAATAGGGATTACTGTGTACACCATTTTTCTTAGAAAATACCCCCTCGAAATTTTGAAATAGAACGGAAACAGTCCTCAATGTATTCGAACTAAAAAGAAGACTTCTTTCCTCCCTTAAAATAAGATATCCACACTGAATGTTTACACTATTAGAAATCCTCTTTTCAATGAAAAATGATGCATTTTGAGGAAATGGTAAAAAGTGGCCAAACCATTATAATACCCACGTCGCAATGTTTATTTTCACAAAAAAGGAGACTTTACACCCTATATCGGTGAAAAAGAAAAAAGCCAAACGAGGGAGAGAGAGAGAGAGGGAAATGATAAAGTGATTTTTTCGAGACACCCTGTGTACTTGGCGCGTATTCGACAAGGCCGTACAGGTTGCTGGCAGGTTACGTATATCTTATACATAGCAAAAGGGAACTCCTGTGGTGGGTTTTGATCCTGTTGTTCCTTTTCTCTGTTCTTTTCCTATCCTACGTTCGTTATACCTGCCGACGTGGCGCTAATGGACCAAAACTCTTCCAATAGGAAATCCGTGGTGTATATATACATATATACACAAACACGTGTACGAAGCAAAAATCTTGTAAAAGCCTTCTTCGCTTTGAAGAATAACATAAATCCGTACCCTATCACATGTGGCAATCAACTGTAAATCGCTAAGCAATAAATTTGCCACGCGATATATAATAATTAGATACAGAAAGATAGAGGCTTTAAATGACTGGAAAAAAGTCCAAATTAAATGCGACAAGCGCATATATTTCAAAATTATATATACAAAAGAGTACCGCAAGTCAACTAATTAAATTACTCATTTCAATTGCTAAATTGGTCACTTTTATAATTTCAGATTCGATAAACGTTCATTGTAATTTACTTATTGCGAATTTATTGTGTCTGGATGAAAGCACGACATACTTTCACTTTTAATATTGTTCAGTGCGTGCGGCTATATATACAGTATACTTGCACGTTTTATGTACTCTGAAAAAAAATTCAAAAAAATTGAAAGAGGATCCAGTAAAGTTTAATGTGAGCAAGATCATAAATTATGTGAACAATAATAGCCGCCTTTTATTTTACACGAAATTTAATGGTCACTATAGTCACGTGGTCACAGACATTATATCGTTATTTTGCTTTTGATGTAACACTGACCCGATTGGATCGGATGCCATAAAAGATTTTTTTTAATTCCCCTTTCTCGCCTCATAACAAAGAATTTTTGGAAAAACAATTTTATTTTCTAAAATTTAATTGACAATTAACAATTCATTTTTTTAAGTTTAAAAATGAAAATAAGTAATCATTTTTAAAATACGAATAATAAATAAATAGTACCTAAATGTAAATAATTTTGAAAAATAAATTAAAAATGAATTGACAATCGTTTCGTTCAAGAATTCTGGGAAAATTCAAAAATTAATTATTCATTTTATATCATTAAAATTACTAATAATAAATAGTAATAATAAAATAAATAAACAAATAAAAGGAATAATAAAAATAAATAAATAATAATATAAAAAAATATCACAAATAGCGCCTAAATAAAAACGAATAACGAAATGGAAAATGAAAATTAATCACGAAGGCAATTTTAAAAATAAAAAAAAATGAAGCTTTCTAATGTTCTGGGGTAATTATCTCAAATGAGTCTTAAAAAATATCTCATTTGCAATTAAACTAATTACTGTTGGAAGCACAAGCCTTTGATGAGCTGCAGTATTTCAACTATAAAGATTATTTTTACGAGTCTAATAAACTGATCCACTCAATTTGTGATCTTTAGAAAGGTCATCGACAAATTTTTTATATCCAAACATTTCCTCTTTTTTCACCAAAATGTGACCGGGTCTAAGAAAAGGGACCTACTTACCAAAATCAACTTTTCGAGAAAAACGCGTTTAAAGTTTTCTATCCAAATAAATTAGATTTCTTGAAACATTTTACATTTTAAATTAACATGATGAGTGTTCTTTATGTATTTTTTTATGCTGAATCAGGGTGTCTAGCGAACCGGGAATCCGGGAAAAACCGGGAAACCCCCGGGAATTTTCTTTTAAATCCGGGAATTTTTTTATGAAGTACTTTATTATGTTGTTGGAAAAAATAGTTACATTTTTTCAACGCTTAACTTAATTTTTTTTCAATTTCGAATTGTATATTGATTCTCTTCGTATATTAGACAATGTTTTATTATTGTCCAATTAAGACCTAACTTATATGGGAAATGATTTTCGATGTGACAATCCAGTGGGCAAAAAACCATCATTGTTTTAAAAACGTTCCAAAAATGTTTTTAGAACGTTTCATGTCTGCCAAATAATGTTCCAAAAACGTTCCATTGCTTTTAAAACGTTTTAGAAACATATAACGTTATTGGGACGTTATTTGGCAGACATGAAACGTTCTAAAAACATTTTTGGAACGTTTTTAAAACAATGATGGTTTTTTGCCCACTGGGAAGCTTGTGCCAAATTTTTACAGTGATGCGACACCTGTTTTTGATTTTAAACATGAAATTACCGTCAAGTAAATCACAATACAATTCTTATTATAAGTTTTACAAATATTACGATTAAATTTACTGTAAAATTTTAGTTTTCAATTATCCGGGAAAATTATTTACATACCGGGAAAAAACCGGGAAAACCCCGGGAATTTTATATTTCTAAATTACTAGACACCCTGTGAATCCGATTTTCATGGTTAAATAATTGTTCAAACAACCCTGTAACTGTTATAAACAATTTACTTTGCAAAAGTCAAATTATGGAATTTTCAAAATTAATTTAAAAGACTTCCGGATGTCCTAGAGGTCTGAAATTTTTTATGCAAGTTCAGAACTGATACAATAATAAATAATTCTGAACTCTACAATAATCCATAGTTATTTTTTGACTTGCACAACCAGGTTGCCGATGACGGGTATACTTGGGGATCATCTTCGAGGAATTAAGTCGAATTTTTTGTAAATGGTTTAGGCATTCAATTTAAGATTTAGGGGAAATATTCTTGACACTTAGACAACCAAGAGTAATTTTTGTCTTAAAAATACTTATATTTAAAAAAAAAAAAATTAAAAAAAATTTTTTTTTTAAATTTGTTTAAACAATTGCAAAAAATTTTTTTTAGCAATTAAGACTGATTGCATTGTATTTCTAGAACCTTAAACTATAAGAAACCATCATAAAAAAAATCAATTTTTTGGTAAGTAGGTCCCTTTTCTCAGACCCGGTCACAAATGTGTTTTTTATACCGACAAAAAATTATTGTCTTCACAGGCACATGATAATAAAATATTATAGGTTTAAGTAAATAAAAATAAAATATATAGAAACCAATCATTAATAGTTATTTTCGTAACAAGGGCGCAAAATAGGTGATTTCGCCAAAGTCGTAATCACCTTTGCGCCCATGATGCGAACATAATTTTTTGTCCTAACTGCATGGAAAGTATGGCATTGAGGGCACGCACGATTAAACGCTCATATTAGTTAAAAATTAAGCTCTATATCGGATGAAGTCTATAATGATAGAAGTTTTACAATAGAAATAAAAAACAATGTATTCTGGAAACATAGTATTTATTTAGAACGTAGTAGTTAATAATTGAACAAAACTGAAACAAGAACTTTTAAAATTGACAATTTTGATAAGCGAAATGGGAACAAAACCAAATGTCTCATTATTTTTTTTAGAGAAAATAAAAAAAATTGCAAATTTTTATAGACAAAATAAAACAAGTTGAAAATGTTTGCAGTTCTATAGTCAACATAAAAAGAAAGTCGAAAATGTCGCATTTTAATGAAGAAAATCGAATAATTAACAAGCGGGCGCAAAATACTTTTCCGCCCGCTTGGAGGTAGGGGTAGCGGGCGGAAATAGTTATTTTCGTATTAAGGGCGCAAAACAGGTGATTACGGCGAAGGCGAGATTGGGTAAACCAAGGGGACCCGAAGCTCCGAGGCGAAGCCGAGGGTGCGTAGGGTCGCCGAGGTTTCCCCATAATCTCGCCTGAGACACTATCACCTTTTGCGCCCGTGCTGCGAACAACGTTTTTTGTCCGAACTGCATGGAAAGTGGGTTATTAAGTGCACACATATTTGAAGGAATTCAATAGTCGTTTATTACAAAATAATACAAAAATTGGTATTTATTATTCAATAAATAGTATTTAGAGAAGATTAGTCGGTAAGAAATCCGATTTTGTGATTTTAGCGGGCGGGAATGTACTTTGCGCCCGCTCTCTTATGACGTCAGCGGGCGGGAATGTATTTTGCGCCCGCTCTATGACGTCAGCGGGCGAGAATGTATTTTGCGCCCGCTCACCCTACTTCAGGGCGGGAATCACTCACTTTGCGACCGCCTCACATGCACGAAATAACACACTTTCCGTGCAGGTAGGACAAAAATACTTTTTCTAACACACGCACCGAAAGTAAATCATTTCTCACCTATATAAAGAGGGTGGAAAGTACGTCTTTCCCGGAGGCAGGGAGAGAATGTTACTTTTCCTCCCCGTGACGTCATAATGGGGAGGGAAAGTAATACTTTCCCTCCCTGCTGTGATGTCACGGGGAGAGAAAGTAATATTTTCTTCCTGCTGCTATAATAATTTGTAATTTTTTTTAATAAATGCAAAATATAAAAAGAGCTATATATTTTTTAAGATTAAATATGTATCATATTGTTATTTTTTTAATTAATAATGGGTTTTAAATAAATATTACAACAATAATAATTATTATAATTGTGGTTAAATGAATTTATTTCTAATTGTCAAACATTCTTATCTCAATATAAACAGTTTTGTGAATATTTGTTTCTAATAATCTAATAATAAATTAACATCATAAAATTAATAGTATTTATTTCAAAAGATTCCGTTAAATAACACTGTTCGACAAAATTTTGCTACAAGAATAAACGAAAGTGATTCTTAAAGGATTTTCGACGTAGATTACGAATCTGTAAGTGAAATTGTCCCATCACGTCTCAATTTTGAGAAAAACGGGGTCAAAGTGCCAAAAAATGGCTTTTACGGCACTTTTTGAAGTAGGGGAGGTGGGGGCGAAGCGACGCAGTCAACATTTCTCGAGTACAATAACATTTAATTTGTTAATAAATTTATTTTTAATTACACCTTTTTAACCTTCATAATTGGTGGCATAACAGATTTTATTTTATCAACTTATAAGCGTTTGAGAATAAATAATGTGTTTTTGACCTCTGTGCATTTCGTTTTTCGTGATAACAGAAATCAAATTTTTACTACTTATTTTTGTTTTTTAGAATTAATACGAAGTGTTTTTGTATAGGTTAATACCAGTAGTTACATAAACTATAAACAATTTTTAGACTATACGTTTAGGAACGAAGATATATTTTTAAATTAAAAATGTACTTTGGGGAAAGGTAACTTCCATTTGTCAATTATAAATTTTAATTGAAAATGATTCACAACCACCAAATACTTCATTTTTAAATAAATATTTAATTATTATTATTTTTCTATAGGAATTAAGATTTTCAAAAATTTCAAATTCAAACCTTTTTAAAATTAAACAACATATAAAAGTATTGTTATAAAACATGAAGATATCGATCGGTTTCTTCATGTTTCATAATAATTAAAGATGACCGAGAGATAAAATTATTATTTAATATTATAAGAATTTTGTTACTGCAATTTTTTCAAAATTATTTTTATCATTTCAATTCAATTATGATTTTCCAGAATTTTTAATTATTTTTTATGAAAATAATTGAATTATTGCAAAGAAATTTATAAATAATTTGTAAGTAATTGAATTCCTGTGAAATTTTTATTATTTATGAAAATAATTAAATGTTTGCGTACAATTTTATTAAAATTTGTTTTCAATAATTGAATTATTTTTGGGAAATTTTTTAAAATAGTAAATATTGTAAATCATTGAGAAAAAATTTTTGAAAATAATTGAAATTAGAACAAGAATTTTATTGACATTTTTGAAAATAATTGAAATTAGAACAAGAATTTTATTGACATTTTTGAAAATAATTGAACTTTGGTGAAGAATATTGTTATTTATAAAGATAATTGGAATTTTGAATAGAATTTTTAAAAAAATTTTAACAGAATTGAATTTTATGAGAAGAATTTTATTACTTTTAAAAATAACTGAATTTCTACAATTATTTGTAATTTCTCCAAAATCCAATTTTTTTAGTGTTTTCAACAAAAATTTGAATTAAAAATTTTTAAATTCCATTATTTTTAAAGTTGCTAATTTTATTTTAAAAAGGAAGTAAGAAATTAGCCGCGCGAATTGTTGCTAGTAAATAATAAATGAAAAAGAAGACAAATTTCCCAAATAGATTTAAAAAAAATAAATCTATAAATTTATTTTTATAAAAATACTTATTATAAAGAGGTTGATGTAGAAAATTATGAAATTAAATGCAAATATATGAGAAGAAAGGAGAGAAAGAGAGAGTTGCCCGAATTTTTATGGATAGAAACCAAAGAAGAGTATACACTGTTTTTTAACGTTATCGGGTTTAAGAATTCTTCTATGAAAATGATCTCCCTGAACCAGAGAGAAACCAGCGGGTAATATAATCTTTGTTCCGTGCCAGGAAAGATCCAGTTTTTCGCACATTGACATTCAACAATGAGAACACCTACGCAACGTGTCGTGTCACTAAGATCACACAAGGTGTAAGACTTTTTCCACTCCAGTAACAAGGCAATTTAACACCAAGATTACGAAAATATTTTTATATTCAAAAAAAGTATCCGATATATTTTTTAAATTACCCAAATATAACTCACCAGCTACAACGAATGTATAATTACATACAATAATTATAATAAATTTGTAAATTAAAGATAATAATCTATTAATCGTAATTAATAACTAATTTGTCCAACACTTACAATTGAGCAATTTTTGAGAATGTTTTCTTTTCGTTTTTAATTCGGTTATTCGCATTATTTTAATTGGAGAATGTAGGTAAGAAATTGTTTTTTAGAATTTAGTATTTGCTAATGTTAATTTAATAGCATGAATTTATTATTGTCAAATTCGATCGAACGAATTTCCAGTGTTTCGAAATTGATAAATAATGTTCATAAATAATAATTTCTAATTTACTGGAATACTTTCAACTATAGACTGGGTGCCAGTTTCAGTTTCATAACTATTATTAAATGTAACTTTGCGCAAGAGAACTTTTATTTGAAAGAACAATTTTACAAAACTACTGCCAATAAAATTTTTCGTTATCTTATTTAACAGATTTTTTATTAGAAAAATAAAGTTAAAGAAATTTTTTACCAAACTAAATTTCTCTAATGTCTGATCCTGAATTTTCCTTAATTTTCATTTTATCCAATTATTGTCCTTTAACCAATCTTCATTAAACAACATTTCTATTCAACAAATTTCTATACTTAACTAAAATTCTATGCAATATTTTAACCAAATTCTCATTAAACCACATTTTCATTAGGCTAATTTATAATTTAACTTAGTTTTTACTCAGAAAAATATATTTATTAAACTTAAGTCTTATTAAACAACATTTTCAAACTACTTTTAATCTACTAGTTATCTGAAAAATTAAAAATTCTATAATAACAAAAGTTTATCACTGATTGGTGAAAATGTTGATGAATGTTGAAATTTATCAAACTTCCAAGTCAAAATTGTGGCTATTTTTCACAAAGAGGAGAATTATTTTCCGAAAATATATGACAAAAAAAATTATATAAAATAAAGTTCTATGCAAGAAAATAAAAAATTAATGTTTAATACTTATTGAAATTTTTCTGTATTTTATCAATAAAAATTAGGAATAAATAAGATTTCGATTAAATGAAATTTAGATTCTTTAAAATACGGAGCAAGTTATGTCCCTAAAGTTCTGAAATTTTAAGTTATCGAAAATATTTATTTCTTTTTCAAATTCAAATTTTATTATAATAATATTGCCTCACATTTTAAAGATACAATTTATAAACTCTGAGAGTGTTCAATTTTGCTTTTTGTTTTATATTGAAGTCAATAGTTTTTGACAATATTTATTTCGACAAAATTATTCCTTCATTTCAACGTTTAGAATTTTTTGAAAATAGAAAGTTTATAAAAACTGAAAAAATCTGTGACGCGATCCCAAGAAAGGTACCTAAGAAGCAAACGAATTATAGGTTGGGTTCGTGTTAGATTTATCTTGATTAAAAGTTTATTTTCAATTATTTGAATTTGAAACCAATTTTTATTAAATATTTTGAATATAATGAAGACTTGAAAACCAACAATTTTTAATTAATAATTGATTTCTGTATTTTTACTTAAAAAATTAAAAACATAACCTCAAATTTTTTGCTTCTTAGGTACCTTTCCTCAGAGTGTGACACATCTATTTTTGAAACTTTTTTTTCTAAGATATATAAAAGCTATAGATAATTTATAAAAATTATGTTTAAGAAAATTAAAAAAACAGTTTATGATATTTAACTAAATTGTTCAAAAAGTCTAAATAAATAAAAATATACGATTAAAATTTGAAATTTAAATTGTTTAAAATTTAAATAAATTCAAATTTAGATCAACTCGATTTGAGCTTAATTAAAAATTAGATAAATTGGAATTCCAAAGATTAAAAATTTTGACGACTTAAATTTAGAGTCAACTAATTATAAGACTTTAATCGAAGAAAGTTTTAAAGAATAAAAATTAAGATTTATTAAAATATGAATTAATTAAAAATATTGTAAAAATTTTTAAAAATGGATGCGTGGTGTCTGCTATTTTCGGTGAACAAAATTCCTGGTTATTTCCCGGCTTTGTCCTAATTTTACCCAGTTTTTTTTTCTCATCAAATTTAAATTTATTTGTTTTCAAACATAAATAAATCTACAAATGGCTTCAAAAATTTTTATTAGAATTTTTATGAATAATTAAATTCTTTTGGCAAGTTTCTTTAAATTTTTTGAAAATGTTCTTTTAAATAATTTTAATTAAAAATTAGGAAAATAATTGAATGAAACAAAGAATTTTTTCAATTTTTTAAAATAATTTTTAAAATGTATTAATACTAATTGAATTTTTGCAAAGAATTTTACTATTTATAAAAGTAATTCAATCCTTCCAAAGAATGTTATTACATATTTAAGAAAATAATTAAATGTTTTCATAGAATTTTATTAAAATTTTTAAACATAATTGAATTGTGGAGAACAATTCTAAATATTTATAAAGATAATTGAAATTTTGAGGATAATTTAAAAAAATTTGAAAATAATTCAATTTCTGCGAAGAATGATATTACTTTTGAAAATAATTGAATTGTTTTTTAGAATTTTATGGAAATTTATTAAAATAATTGAATTCTTATGAAGAATTTTTTTTAAAACTAAAAAGAATTTAGTAAATCTGAAGAATTTTGCTATTTATGGTAATAATTGAATTATTGAGAAGAATTTTTTTACAGTTAATAGGGTAAACGTACCAATTGTCGAGGATGGTTCCTGTTGTCGAGTAAACAAACTTTGAATTTTATTTAAACAGTGTAGCACATTGTAAATGAAAAAAAGTAATAAATATTAATTTTTTATGCGTTATAAATGTGAAAAAATATATTAATATTATATAAATAAACGAATCAGACATTTTAGACAATATTTTTTGGTTATTACCATGGTAACATCGACAAATGGAACACCCTCAGCAATTGGTACACTTACCCTAGTAATTAATGAATTCTTTTGACCAATTTTAATAAAATTTTTAAAAATAATTACATTTTTCGAGGAATTTGATTAAAATTATATTAAAAATAATTTAAATTCTGCAATGAGTTTTACTATTTATGAAAATAATTGAATGTGACTCTTTATAAAATTCAATTATTTATCAATTATTCAATTAAAATACTTCGAGAATTCGATTTGTTAAACAATTTTTAATGAAATAAAAAGCGATTTTTTAAAAACAAATTAAAATAATAAAACTTTTTTTAATTTGGTGAAAAAATTCCCGGTTTGCCATAAAATTCCTGACTTATTCCCGGCTATTTCCCGGTTAGTAGACACCCAAAGATGGAATAGGTGAAAATTAACGAAATAAGTGAAATAGGTGACAAAAGTAAAAAAGATGACTGTTTGTGATCCCTGTTTGATTATAAAAAATATAACATGCGAAATGAGATTTAAATTTAAATATTTATAAATGAAAATTAAGTTAAATTATAAATTAGTGAATGAAAAATGCTATATCAAATGACAATTTCGTTCAGATAAAATTTGGGACAAACAAAAATTCGCAAATATATAAATACTGTCAGAGTATCAAAATGCTAATCAAAATGCTAATATAAACTTCCTTCTAATAAATATTCGAATAAAAATTCTCTCGTTCGATAATTTCCTTCAAAATATAAATTCAATGAAAAAGAATCCTATCAAAATAGAAATAGCAAATTATAAAGTGCGAAACACTGAGAACGCGCACGATAAAATCTATTGATCATGATTAACAAATACAATGACTAATTTCAGCCCGCCGCTATCGAGGATTTGCGAAGATGGACATCAGCCGAAGCCCTTGGGGATGTTACTGTCCCGCCAGATTGCATGTCCAGGATCTTGGGAGATACGGCCGATGACAGTGCAGTCGATCACAAGCTTCCTAGTCCGGAGGAACAGGTTCAGGCAATAGCACTCAAGTGAGTATATAGAATGGTTGACATTACCATATATGCGGGAGCCGTCGAATGCATGCAACCACCAACTGGCCACTTCAACTTGAATAAAACCTCAACAACTATAATACAACACTCAAAGAAAGTCAATATCTGCCGTTGCGTTGCCTCAAGTTTCTTTAGCTCCAGTGCTTTATACATTTGCAGAGTTATAAGAGGAATAAAAAAATAAACAACATTTTTCCCTCTTGAAACTCATGACTCTTCGAGAATGAAATATTGTCATTCTATTTAAAGATAACAAAAATCGTTTCTTTGAATGAAATTCCTACATGACTTTTACTTTCGATTTCGCATCGACTCTTGTATTCTTTATTCTTTTGCGCTTGCAATTCCTCACTTTTTTCTTTTTTAAATTTAATTCTCCTTTTTCTGCCTTCATTACTAGACGGAATATGTCCCTGAAGTTTTCGCAATATTTTTTTTTGGGTTTGTAAAAACGACGGGGCAATTACAATGAAGAATGAAATAATTTTCATGTGTATAAAAATATAAATAGATATCAAGTTTTCAAATGTAAAATGAAATATTTTTTGTAAGTTACTCACCTTTTTGCAGATTCCCAGCAGAAATAGTGGCTGTCGACGTGAGTGGCAGAGGATTCGATCGAATGTCAATGCGAAGACGATCCCTGTTATCTGGACCTGAAACACAAGAGACGGCCGTGAAAAGAAGGTCGCGTCCAAGGAGGCCTAGAGGCAAGAGACGAAATACGATCGCTGGTACCGATCAGAAAGAAATTCGTCAGGCTATCGATGGGTCAGTCAAATTTTTATTACTTAAAAATAACCATTTTACCAATATCGATAAATATTTTTCAAATTTTATTAATCTGGTTGAAAATTAACCTTTACAAGGAAAAATTGTCTTTCCCTTCAATTACAACTTTTACTTCCAAAAAATTAAATTCAAATTTAAAATTAAAAATTACCTATAATAATATCCAGAGATTCTTTCATTCATTCTTTTTATCTACACTTGAAGTTAGTCTTTTGTGTATACTTTTGTTTTGTTTTTTTTTAAGTTTTGATAGACTGAATTATTATATTATTTTTTAACAAATTAAAAGTTTTTATTATTAATTGATTTAAAAAGTTTATTAATTTTAAAGGAATTATTGTTCTTACTCATTATTTTACTTTTTTGCTTCAACTCGTCGTTTTGAAAGTAGTTACAAATTATAATCATTTCTATAATAAAGAAAACTTGGAAAATTGTTAAGAAATTTCAATGAGAAATTAAAATTATGCAAATTTTTTTCTTGACATATAATTAAAATTAGAAAATTGTTATACTTATGATTAAGAAATGGAAAATTAAATATAATAATCGTCTTATTCATTCTTTCATTTTGTCCACACCTGAAGTTAGTTTTTGTGTATTCTTTTGTTTTTTTTTTCTTTAAAAAAATTTGTTTTGACAAATTGAAAATATGAAGGTATTTTTTTATAATTCATAATAAAATAATATTAGAAATTAGAAAATTTAAAAAAAAATGGTGATTAACAAATTGAAAAATTTACCCATTTTGTTTATTATATGCTTTTTTTATAACAAATTTCGTTTGTCTGATCTAAATTATGCAAATTTTTCTCTTGTTTATTCCCAAAAAAAAGAAAATTTGTTAAAAAATTATGGTTAAGAAATAGTAAATAAATACCCATTTTATGCATAATTTTGATTTCTCAATAACAATATTGTTCACAAACTCATTCTTTTATTTTGGGAAAAAACATTACATATTCCCGTTTCTTATAATATTTTTGTAGAAAATTTTCAATTTTTATAAGGGAATAATTTACATTATTTCAATTTTTAAATTACAATTGTTTTAATAAAATTCAAAGTTTTTTTTAAAAATAAACGAAACAAATGTTTATAAATTCTATTTGTCAATTACAAATTTTCATTGAAACTGAAAATTTTTGAATTTTGAATTTTTATATTTTTATATTAAGTTTTTATATTTTATTTATTTTAATTTTAATTTAATTTTTAAATTCTATTATTTTTAAAATTGATAATTTTATTAAAAAAAAAAAGTAAAAAGTTAGCCGCGCGCTTTAGCGCGCGAATTGTTGGTAGTATACTATAATTTCTATTTTTTAATAGAACTTTTTGTTTGAAAAAAAAAGAAACAAATTACCATAATTTCTATCTTATAATCACAATGTTTGTAAAAATTTTCTTGTAACAAAAATGCAAGTTTTTTAAATGTTTTTATATAAAAAACTTATTTCTTTGACAACATTTTCAGCTTTTTTTCCTTTCTTCTAAAAAAAAAAAATTAGCTAAAACTGTCAACAAATTCAGATTAGTGAAAAGAAAATATTTTGCACTAAATCATGAGTTTCATTTTGAAAATTAGAAAAAAATATTTTGCAAAATTCCTATTTCTATTGACAATTTATTAACAAAATTCTGTTTTTATTAGAAAAAAGGAAATAATTTGCACCAATTCTGTTTCTCAATTACAATTTTTAAACAAAATTCCAAATTTTAATTAGAATTAAAGAAAAAAATTTCTATAAAATACATTTTGTTTAGAAAATTTTACGTTTCTGTTGAAACAAAAAAATTTTTTCTATTTGTTAATTACGACGTTTAACGAAATTATTTAAAAAATTATTTTAAAAATTTACGTAATTTCTATTTTATAATCACAATTTTTAGATAAAAGGGCCTAGCGGAGTAAGCATGCAAAATGTGCCCCCGCTCAAAAAAATTTGAAATTCTTGTTACATGTTGGTAACATTAAAATATAATTTTTCACCAAATATTTTTTCAAAAAATGTATTTTTGTAAGAGTTATGGAGGGGGAAAGAAAAATCAAAAATTTGTTTTTTCTCGAAAACCACTGAATCGATTTTAATGAAATTTATACGTGTTTTATAAATTAATAAGAGGAATTTAAAAAAAAAATTTCAAAAAATTTTGCCCGAAAAAAACCCAAAAAAACCAAAAAAAAATTTTTTAATTTTAAAAAAAAATTTCTTTTGGTCTTATTTTGGAGATACTACTTTGGAATTTTTACAGAAAATTCTCCTAAATG
The DNA here is from genome assembly GCA_032872505.1 of Leptopilina syphax. NCBI lineage: Eukaryota > Metazoa > Arthropoda > Insecta > Hymenoptera > Figitidae > Leptopilina > Leptopilina syphax. The sequence goes on along the minus strand of CM065477.1, from coordinate 29,424,998 downwards.
TGTACTTTTAAGAAATATTTTTGTCGATTTTTTTAATTGTGTACCACATAGTTAAAAAAATTAAAATCCTAGGTGGCGCATCATTCCGACTGAAGCACAATGTATCCAGTAACTGATTATTTTTAAATTTCCTTGAAATTTAGTAATTATGCATTTCTGGGGTCACTCAGTACGAATGTAATATTAAATTTTCAAAATTCAAAATGGTTGGATACATTGTGCTTCAGCCGGAATGATGCGACACCTAGGATTTTAATTTTTTTAACTATGTGGTACCCAATTAAAAAAATCGACAAAAATATTTCTTAAAAGTACACATTTAGGAGAATTTTCTGTAAAAATTCCAAAGTAGTATCTCCAAAATAAGACCAAAAGAAATTTTTTTTTTAAATTAAAAAAAATTTTTTTTTTTGGTTTTTTTCGGGCAAAATTTTTTGAAATTTTTTTTTTAAATTCCTCTCATTAATTTATAAAACACGTATAAATTTCCATATAAATATCCGTATAAATTATCCAGTGGTTTTCGAGAAAAAACAAATTTTTGATTTTTCTTTCCCCCTCCATAACTCTTACAAAAATACATTTTTTGAAAAAATATTTGGTGAAAAATTATATTTTAATGTTACCAACATGTAACAAGAATTTCAAATTTTTTTGAGCGGGGGCACATTTTGCATGCTTACTCCGCTAGGCCCTTTTGTGTTCTTTTAAATATTAGAAATATTTCATATGCATATTTATACATATGCACCCGTTTTTATTAAGTTCTTGTAAAAAAAATAATCATTTAGAATAAATTAAAAAAATAATGAGCCTTTTTCTATGTTTTTAGGGTTCCGTACACCTACGGTGTATCGGCGGAACCCTATTGGTGAGACTCTTGTGTCCGTAGCCAAATCGTGTCCCCCCCTAGCGGCTAAACTATTTGACCTAAAGAGCTCAAATTTGATCCAGATATGTATTTTCACTCGTAGATTACAGGAAAAATATAGCGAATGTGATTGGACGTGATGGGCATAGCGTTGTCAAGGAAATAACAAGATTTTTGGCCAAAAATGCATAAAAAGTGACCAATTCCCCCCCCCCCTTAACTTCTATACTATTCGACATGGAGAGCTGAAATTTTGCATGCTGGTGTATTTTTACTCGAATATTACAGGAAAAATATAGAGAACTTGATATGTAATGATGGCCATAGCGTTGTCAAGGAAAAACTAAAAAATTTTTAACTTTTACATTATTTGACCTAATTAGCTGAAAATTGGTATACTAATGTATTATTACAGTCTGACAACAAAAAATTTATTTAAGAAACTTTAAAAAAAATTTTTTTTTTTTTTAGTTATAACACGTGGCATTAAATATTTTAAGGACGAGCGAAATTTCAAGAGAATAAATGAGAGATTGCAATGGCGGGTTCCGTACACAAATATATTAAAACAATACTTGAAACATTTATCGGTAATTGGTAGAATTAAAATAAACAAAAAAAAATATATTAAAATTATTTGATAAAAAAATAACTAAAAAAAATTAAAGTGTTGTATATGTAAAATTGTAAACAATAATAAGTAGACGAACAAAATTTTCAAAATTAGTTCCTCTACTTATTATTGTTTACAATATTAGATATACAATACTTTAATTTTTTTTAGTTATTTTTTTATCAAATAATTTTAATATATTTTTTTGTTTGTTTATTTTAATTCTACCAATTACCGATAAATATTTCAAGTATTGTTTTAATATATTTGTGTACGGAACCCGCCATTGCAGTGCGAGTACAACTCGCACTTGTCCAATTTTTTTTTCTTTGTATTAAGAAAATACTTGAAAAGAAATTAATCTACTGACATTAGAATAAGAAACTACAAGCGCGCGTTATTTTAGCTAGTTAAAATTAAAATCATATTTATTATTCGTATCTTCAGCTCCAGTGCTTTATTAATATCGATTAGTTGAATTTAAATTTCTGTAAAAATTACTAAATTTACCAGCTTATAATTAGTTCTAGTTCAATATTTTCAACAAGAGTGACAAAAATACCAAATTATTTTCGTGTGAAAACACAATTTATGATTTATAAATCAAAACGTCAAAAAGCCGCAATAACTAGACTTGAAAAAGCTCAAATATACCATTTAAGATTCCGCGCAAGCAACGATTTACTGTTCTCGATTTTACGTTCCTCTGGTAATCCTGCACCAGTCTATATAGCAAACTTCGCGGTACAGCTTAGCATAAAGGAATCAAACAATCCGTCATGCTCGATAAAATTCTCCCGGATTATCGAACCATGAAGAATTTTACCAACCATACATTCAATGAAAACTGAGATTTCAATCCTTTTAGTCCTCTTCAATAAAAAAAACTAAAAAATCCTAATTTTAAAATTCTATTGAATCCAGCAAACAAATAAATTAATTAATCAATTTTTATGATGATCGAATGTTACAGTGAGACGACGGTAGACGAACCTGAGGAACAAGTTGGATCATCGTCAAGAACACAACGATCGGCGAGCACCGACATTTTGGGATCATCGAAGAAGGACTCGCCAACTGAGAAGAAATCTCATTTCAATACATTGAAGGCATGGGGAATGTCAAGACTGAAACTAATCAGCCCAAGGAGTAGTCAGAGTGTGCAACAACTCGAACAGCCGGAAGCCGATGCTGGCTCATCGAGCACCGACAGAACGATCGAAGTCGAACCAGTAACACCGGAAGAGACTAATATCTACGAAACCGTGACGACACGACGAAGAAAGGACAAGTCACACGAAAGAAAGCCAAGTTCCTCGAGCTCCAGTGGCAAAAGTACATCCAGTATTCCTGTTTCTGTTCCTTCTTCCGACAAACAGCCAAGCGTTAAGTTGAGAGAAAGTGCCGCACAAAGGAGAGAAAGAAGAAAAGGAAGCGGTAGGGACGACGCTCCTCATTCCAGTTCCGGAAACTGGAGCGCTTCCTCGGAAAGTGGACGAGCCAGTATAGGAAGCGAGACGACTACAACGACGCACCAACCCAGGTATTAATAGTCCTAATTCCTAAAATTACTATTGTAGGAATTAATTCCTCAAAAAAATTTATTTTTTACTCAAAAATCAAATTCTTAAACTCACCGGTATAAATTTCAGATCGACGACAACTGCTTCCATTGGCACGTCATCAACGTCCTTGTGTCACATCAGGAGATTCAAGGGAAGAGATACGTCAGCCTCCTCTTCGGTCACTTCCGAGGGGACCTTAACTCCGGACATCATTCAAGACATCACGGTCGTTCCCTTCTCAGACGATGGTGAAACTTCTTCAGTCTATTCTTGTGACACTGAAGGTTACTACACATCCTTCCACATGGACTCTGGACTGAAGACACTGAGGGAAGAGGAAGTTCTCCCACAGAGTCCTCTCGTCAGGTCCGTCGATCTTGGATCAGACCCAACTTCCCCGGTTGTTGAAAATGAGTACGAATTATTCGGCAGGGGATCGACCTCGACGACTACAAGTTCAGCAGGCACTGTCTGCACGGCTCTCTTGGCTCCTCCACCTCCTGAAAGAAAATCCAGTTTAACTGTTGTTGCAATGGTACGATCTTTAATTTCTCTAAATTAAACATCAAGATAATGAAACTCTGGTTAAACTTTCAGTTCTATATAAATTTTACTTCAGTAAAGACGTTTAATTCCAAACGATTTTCTCAATTAGTGTAACTCAAGGTTCGAACCAGAAAGTATTTAAAAATACGGACTTTACGGACCAGAAATGAAAAATTACGGACCAATTACTGACAAAAATATAACCAGTCGGAGTCAAATAAGAGAACATTTTATTTAAAACTATAAATTAAATTTTTCATAACTATAAAACATGAAGATATCGATAACTCCGAGTCGAAGACTCGATTTCTTTATGTTTTATAATAATTAAAGATGACCGAATGATAAAATCATTTTCAATTCAATTATTATTTTCAAGAATTTTTAACTAAAATTCTTCTTTAAATCGATTATTTTTAATAATTTTTGAAACAGTTCTTTGACAATTTTCAAATCTATTTGTTTACAATATTCAATTTTACGAAATTTAAATTATTCGTAAATTCTTCAATTAAATAAATATTAAAAAATAAAAACTTAAAATAATATTAAAAAAATTTAATTAAACTTTAAAAAAAATTAATTTCAATATTCAATTATTTTTAAAAATTCACGCTATATTGCTTTTAATATTCAATTATAATCTAAAATTTAAACTGAAATTCATTTTTAAATCAATTTTTATTAGAAAATTCTACTAGAATTCAATTCTTAAAAAATACAAAAAATAAATAATTTACTGAATAATTGAATGTTTCTTAAAATTCAATTCCCCTAGAGAATCGTTATCAACTAATTTTCAAATAATTGAATTCTCTCCACGAATTTTAATAGGATTTTTAAGATTAATTACATTTTTCGAGAAATTCGATTAAAATTGTATTAAAAATAATTGAAATTCTACGATGAGTTTTATTATTTGTGAAAATAATTGAATCTCTAAGAAGAATTTTATTACTTTTGAACAATATTTAATTTTTGCGAAGAATATTTTACAAAATTGAATTTTTTTTTCGAGTTTTTAACTATCTCTCTAAAACTGAATCAGTGAAATTCCACTGAAAATCAGTGAAATTTGACTGAGAATCAGTGACTCTATTCTCGCGATTTGAATCAGTGGAATTTCACTGAAAATCAGTTAAAAATAACTGAAATTTCAGTCATTTTCCACTGATTCGCCAATTAAAAAACTACTGAAAATTTCTGTCACACATATTGAAAATTTCAGTTATTTTTTAATTTACCAATCAGTACAAAATGACTGAAATTTCAATCATTTTTAACTGATTTTCAGTGAAATTCCACTGATTCAAATCGCGAGAATAGAGTCACTGATTCTCAGTCAAATTTCACTGATTCAGTTTTAGAGAGTAAACATCTTCTATAAATCCATTATTTTGAATAATTTTTGAAAAAGTTTTTTAAGAATTTTCAAATTCATTTGTTTACAATTTAATTTTAAAAAATTTCAATTATTAAATATATATATATATATATATATATATATATATATATATATATATATATATTAGAAATAAATAAAAACTATTTAAATTAATTTAAAAAAAAATCCACAATTAAATTTTTTCAAAAAAAATTAATTCTACAGAATTATTTGTTAAAAATATGAAAAATTCAAATTATTGGAAGATTTTAATCTAAAACCTTTTCAAAATTCAATCATTTCTAAAAATTTAAACTCTAATATTTTTAAAATTCAATTATAATCTAAAATTTTAACTGACATCCATTTTTAAATCAATGTTTATGAGAAAATTCTACTAGAATTCAATTATTTAAATACAAAAATAACAATTTATTGAATAATTGCATGTTTCTTAAAATTGAATTCTTATAAAAAATTTTATCTATAAATTTTTAAATACACTGAGAAAACGATTTATTTGATTCAAATATATTTTGTTTAAATCAAATTTAAAATATCTTTGCTCTACAGTCAAACATATTTAAGTTTAATTCAAACATATTGTTTGGTTCATTTTTAGAAATAATATATTTAATTCAAACATAAGTTGTGGTTGATTTTAAATTATTTATAATTAACTTTTAAGTTTGAATCAAACATAAAATTTTTAAACATATTTTTTGTTAAAATCAAAACAGAAAATATGTTTGAATTAAATATAATTATTCAAACAAATAATATTTTTGAATAATCAAAGCAGTAGATATTTTCTATATATTGAAATTAAGCTTACAGACTAATTTCCATTAAATAAAATCACTTAAAATTATTTTTCTATTTATGTAAATTTAATATAATGTTTTCTCAGTGTAACTGAATTCTTTTGATGAATTTTAATGAAATTTTTAAGAATTTTTTCGAGAAATTCGATTAAAATTGTTTTAAAAATAATTGAAATTCTGCAATGAGTTTCATTATTTATGAAAATAATTGAATTCCCAAAAAGAATTTTATTGTTTATAAAAATAATTGAATGATTGCGAAGAAGTTTATAAAAAAATTTGTAAAAAATGAAATTCCTGTGAAATTTTTTGAAAATAATTAAAAGTTTGTGTAGAATTTTATTAATTTTTTTTTTTTTACATTCTCATCATATGAGAAGGTATTATTTAAATAATTGAATTCTTTTTGAAAATTTTATGAAAATAGTAGATATTGAAAATCATTGAATTGAGGAAATTTTTTGAAAATAATTGAAATTTCGACAAAAATTTTATTAAAATTGAGGCCTTGGATCCAATAACTCGCCCGACGCTCGGAGGAACGCGCAATTGCCAGTCAGTGAGCAGTGAGCGCCTCTGGGCCACTCACTGCTACTCGACTGGTATTAGCGCGTGCCTCCGAGCGTCGGGCGAGTTATTGGATCCAAGGCCTCAATTTTTGAAAATAATTGTACCTTCTTGGTACAATTACTTGGTACTTGTAACCTTCTTAAAGGTAATTGAAATTTTGTCGAAAATTTAAAAAAAATTTTGAACAGAGTTGAATTTCTGCGAAGAGTTTTATTACTTTTGAAAATAATTGAATTTCTTCAAACATTTGTAATTTCTCTAAAATTCTCCAAATTATACTTTTCATCCTTTTTTAATGAAATTACGGACTTTACGGATTCTTAAAAAAAACGGACTTTTACGGGGTTTACGGACCTAATTCGAGCCCTGTGTAATTGCGTTTATTTCTGAGGTTATCAAGACCTTCAGTTATTTCTAAAATCTTCAGATCAGATTTACAATCAAGTTTACAATTTACAGGTTCACGGTCAAAACAAACCAGGTGGTGAATCGCCGGACAGTGGGCACAACACCTCCTCATCGCCAGTGGAATCCGCATCGAGTCCAGCCTGCACAGGCAGATCATGCTCCGAATTCGAATACTCCGAGTCTAGTGATCTGGAGGGTTGCGATCGAATCGAGAGGATCCGTTCAAAGACCGCGATCAACACGAGTCGAATACCATCGATGTGCGTCATCACTCCACCAGGATCGGACGATGAGCACGCGAAAGAACGTGACAAAACTAAACAAGACAGCAAGGAAAGTGCTGGTTCAGTATTAATGTCAGCGACAGTTGGAACATCAAAAATGGAAGTTATCAACGGTCAGGATAAGAATCTTTACGCAACAGTGCAAACAATTTTACCATCGTCTGAGGAAAAGACATCATCGAGTTCGACAAAAGTCAGTCCACTGAGTGGAGTGCTGGGAAAACTTCGCGGTGTTCTTCAGGCAGGAAAGAAGCATCAACAAAAAACAACTATTCAGGAATTGATTAATCCAGACTCTGGCGACTATGTTACCATAGCCGACGTGAGGAACAATAATGATAAGCATCAAGATTCTACTCTCACTATTCGTTCACCAGTGACCTACGCGAATGCGGATCTCTTCAAAAAAGACGCCGAGTACGTGAGTCTCAGCGAATTGCCAAAGAAACCAGATTCTTCCTTGGAGAGAAAGCGACAGGGCGCTAGAGTGACATTAGATTCGGAAGGAAAGGTCGTCTACTCTTCGGACAGTTTGAGACGAAGGAAGGGCGCACACACTACTTTTAATCCAGGTAATATTCAAATTCCAACTGTCTGTCAATTATAGAAATCTAATTCACATCTTGTTCGATTAGGGCATAAAAAACCCACAAATTTAAGCGAAACGTTTCTTGCTCACTGTTAAAATTCTGGCTAAAGTTATCATACCTTCCAAAAATCTGATGATGGTTGTTCTTTTTTGCTAAAGAAGTACTTTTATGGTTGCCACGAAAATTTAATTTTTCCTCCTGACTATTCTGATTTCCAAACAAAATTTTGACCTTTTCCCTGACCATAAAAAATATTCTGCTTCACTTTAACAATTATTAGATACGTAAAAAAATGTTCTATCACATTTATTTACGAATTTCTTTAACTGAAATAATTCAAAAAATATCAATAGTTTTATTTAAAATAAAACTTTAATTATTATTTATTATTCTATAGGAATAATGAAACTGAATCAGTAAAATTTGACTAATTTGCAGTGACTCTAGTCTTGCGATTTGAATCAGTGAAATTTCACAGAAGATTAGATAAAAATGATTGAAATTTTCAGTAGTTTTTTAATTGGCGAATCAGTGGAAAATGACTAAAATTTCAATTATTTTTAACTGATTTTCAGTGAAATCCCACTGATTTAAATCGCGAGAATAGAGTCACTGATTCTCAGTCAAATTTCACTGATTTTCAGTGGAATTTCACTGATTCAGATTGAGAGAGATGACCGAGTGATAAAATCATTGTATATTAGAAGAATATTGTTACTGCAACTTCTTTAAAATTATTTTCATCATTTCAATTCAATTATTATTTTCTACAATTTTTAACTAAAATTCTTCTTTACATCAATTATTTTTAATAATTTTCGACAAAAAGTTCTTTGAGAATTTTCAAATCCATTTGTTTACAATTCAATTTTACGAAATTTAGATTATTCGGAAATTCTTCAATTAAATATATATTAGAAAATAAAAACTTCAAAACATTTTTAAAAAATTTGTTTAAACTGTTTTAGAAAAATTAATTCTACAGAATTGTTAAAAGTATGAAAAATTCAAATTTTCAATCAATTTTTATTAGAAAATTCTACGAGAATTTAATTATTTGAATTCAAAAATAAATAATTTATTGAAGAATTGAATGTTTCTTAAAATTGAATTCTTATAAAGAATTTTATCGACAAATTTTTAAATAGTTCGATTATTTCGACGAATTTTAATAAAATTTTTAAGAATAATAATTTCATATTTCGAAGATTTCTATTAAAATGGTATTAAAAATAATTGAAATTCTGTGATGAGTTTTATTATTTATGAAAATAATTTAATTATTGCGAAAAAATTTATAAAAAAAATTTATGTAAATAATAAAATTCTTGGGGAATTTTTATTATTTATGAAAATAAATAAATGTTTGCGTAGAATTTTATTAAAATTTTTTTAAAATAATTGAATTCTTTTAGACAATTTTTATTAAAATTACAGATATTGAAAATCATTGAATTCAGGAAAATTTTTAAAAATAATTGAATTTCAGAGAAGAATATTATCATTTTTAAAGATAATTGAAATTTTGAAGATAATTTAAAAAAATTTGTGAACATAATTGAATTTCTGCAATCATTTATTACTTGTCCAAAATTCAAGTTCTTTTTAGTATTTTAAACTAAAATTCATTTCTAAATCCATTATTTTTAATTATTAATTAAATATATATTAAAAAATTTAACTAATTTGAAAAGAATTTGAATAAAATTTTTTTAAAACGCCAAGTTCTTTAAAATTTCTAATTAAATTCATTCAAAATTGAAACTTTCTAAAAGTATAAATAATAGAAAGTCTGCAAAGAAATTTATCAAAATTTTTAAGAATAACTGAGATCTGATATTTTATTAAAATTGTATTAAAAATAATTGAATTCATCAAGAGTATTTTAAAATAATAAAAATTCTGCATGTAAATTTATCAAACATTTTAAGAATAATTGAATTCTTTTGAGTAATGTTATTGAAAATAATTGAACTCATGCGGAAAATTGAAATTAAATGAAATTCTGGAATAATTGAAAATAATTGAATTCTTATTTGCAAAGAATTTTAAAATAATTGAAATTGACAAGAAATTTATAGAAAATTTTAAGAATAATTAAATTTATAAAATTTCAAATTAAATCCTTTTCAAGTTCATCTATTTGGAAAAATTGTAAACGCAACTCTTTTAAAATTGAATTAATTTTGAAATACTTATGTAAAACTATTCATTAAATAATTTATAAGGAAAAATTTTATTATAGTTTTTCAAAAATTAAGTTATTTAATAAAAAATAACTGTCATAAATAGAAAAAAATTAAAGGTTTTGTATTAGAATTCGTGGTAATTTTATAGTTTCCAAAAAGTTGAAATTAATCTGACTGTTACCTGTGGAATCTTTAGTTGCAAAGCTCATGAAACTGAGAGTAATTCTTTAAATGTCCACCCTTTTTCAATGTTTCGAGCCAAAGTTGGCTGAACATTGCATAAAAGATTAAAAATTCTTAAATTTATTTTAAATTTCTTAGAGTTCCATACAATGTTCAGTCAATTATTGCACTAAACATTGAATAACAGTGGAAATTTCAAGAATTATTTCAAATTTCAAGAGCTTTGCAACTAAAGATTTCAAAAGTATCAGTCAGGTTAATTTAAACTTTTAGGAAAATTTTGTAATTATGTGGGAAGTTAGTGATCGAAACTTTTTCTAAATTTTACATTGAATTTTCTCGCATTAATATCGTGAAATAACAAAACAACAACAGCAACAAAAATAATAATTTTAATTAATAATTTTAATTTACTATTTAAACAGGTCCGTTTGTAAAAGAAGGAACATCGCCTAGTCCATCGCCATTACTTCATCGTGCACAAATAAACGTGCGAGCTATTACAAAAACATCGGACTTTGTCGATGGAAATAAATTATCACCATCACCACCAACATCGCCACAATTGGGAAAAGTGATAATTCGAGCAGCAAAAAGTCCAGAGAGAGCAACGAGTCCAGATTATGTGCGAACACCAACAACAGTTGTCAGTCCCACCTGTCTCAGCAGTCCCTATAAACAAGTTCGTGGCGCTTACGTCAACGTTCAAGGTGACGAAGGTAAGACGCCCTCTGAAATCGGCACAAATCAACATAACGATTGCACAACAAGCACCGGTAGATTAGAGTGCACTCAATCATTCGCCGATCATCTTCGTACTTCGACTGATGTGAATAAAACCCAAAGTCACTTGCTTTCCGGCAGAGGAACACAACGTTCAATTAATCCAAAAATTCGTTCCCTTACGACATCTAGAATTTACGGTAGACCATTAAGATGTAATAAAACAAGAATACCCATCAGTACATTATCGAAAATAAAGGATGAAAATCATCCTCCCGAAAGAATGGAGGAAGCCATGTGCAATGTTAGTCCAAATGAATCCAAAGTCAATCATAATGTTTCGTCCCAATTCATCGCGACCCCCCTCTCACGAAATCAGAGGCGAATACTCAATCCCAATTCGAGAATTAATTACGAAAAGTCCCTCGGTATTCAACACCTGAAACCCAGTGGAACAACTCCGAAATTATGTAGAAAACTATTAGAATCTGATCTAGACACTCCAAATTTTAGTCGAAAATCAACAAGACCCGATGATTGTGAAAACGGAACAATTTTCAAAAATGGTATAACTCCAATTGTCGAGAATCCCGGTAGCTCAACTCCAGAATCAACCCCCAATTCTCAAAAATCGGAAAATTTAAATAATTCTCCACCAGATTCCCTAACTATAGAATCACAGTCAAATGCGCAAACATCCGAATCACCCGATTTTAATTCAGAAACAACGAATTCAAAGTCGAATAGATCGGAGCGTAAAATAAAACGCAGCGAAAGTTATCGAATGGCAAACAGTCCAATAATGTTCATTAAGAAATTTGCCAATTCAGAAAAATCTCCAAAGATTATTCGAACTCCTTCTGAAGAAATACAGGAGGAATTGCTCAAGGAAAGAATAAATTATCCAGACTCGATATCAAGTCCAGAACCACAAATCGATAATGATTTTGAAGTGAATTTAGTTACTTGTCCCTTCCCAACAATTCCAACAAGTCCAAGACCAAGAACTTTGGATCTTGAGCCGGTTAAAGTTCTCCAGTATTCAGGAAATGATACAGAAATTTGGTAGTTTTTAAATATCGAGAAGAATAAAGTAACTTGAGTAAAATTCTAGAAATCATTAAATTGTAGAATTATAAATAATCTTATGTCTCGAAGGACACATTAGTCATTGAATCTATAATAGTACATTATTTCTTTTGTTATCTTTAGAAAAATTCCGGTGACAATAATTCTATCACGTGCGCCACACAGGAATCTGGCCACCGAAAAAAAATCCAATTAGATAAATATAATTTATTCAAAAGACAAACAATAATAATTACATGAAGATAAAGGAAATTTTTTTCAGGGGTGAATTTTTTTCTCCAAACTGTTATACGTCACGTTTTCATTATTATCTGCCTATGACTTTTGCAGCTGCGACTAAAAGACGTAATTTAAAAACGATTTTTTTTCCTGTTTAGAAATTGTTTTTATGATAAAGTAGTGAAAGAAGAATCCTAGGGAAGATTAAATTTTCCAGCAAGGTTAATCGAAACATTTCACTTGTCTCTCTAATCTGAACAATGCATTCATCGTCTTTCATTCTGTCTCTAATCTTCATGTTTCCCTATATACATCTCTCTATTTATTGATAGCACTATTATATATTATCCTATTTTTTTCAAAAGCTCAAGGCAATCGCTCAACTAATTTTACTTCCGACAATTATGTCACTGTCCTTCATTCGAGAAGAGTTCGATTTTTTCCAACTTTGAAATAAAAACTTTTTTCCAAAAATTATTTGCCTCTCTGAAACAGAAAAGTAAAAAATTAATTCATCAATTTTAGTTATCAAACTTGTGTGTTGATAAATTTTTATTTAGGTAAACTCGTTATTCAGATAAAACTGTAGTTTTCCGAACACACGTTTCTGCGTTTTACAACTGAGGTTGACGACCGGAGAAGGATTTAATAAAGAAATTTATTAGCACGTGCACTTCTTCCTTCTTCTTCTCCGCTTATCAAGAGCAGGAAGAAACTGCAAATTCAGCAGAGAAAGAGAAATGAAGGAAAAAGGAATTAAGAAAAAAGTTATTTTAATGAGTTAGATGGGAATGTTAAGGGGGTGCCCGGAGAAAATTGTGTTCACCAGCCCTTATCTTCAACGCTGTCTCAATGAGCTACAGAATTGCGTCAGATTTTCGATGTTTATCCCAAACGATGAAACTGCAGATGCAGATAAATAAATAAATTTCCCTGCCGCTCCTTCTCTCTCACTAATGTGGGGGGTTCAAATACTTCCACTTGCCACTGATAGTATTCAGTCAACGGTCCGGTCGCTCGACCGGACGGAACCTTCATTTTTTCCAATCCATTTTTGCCAATAGGAATTTTTAAATCAAATTAAAATCATTTCTTAATAGAACATCATTTCGAATATCGAATTTCAGTGAAGAGATAGCAATGATAATCCTAATTTCGGAAGATAAAGAAAGAAAAAAAGTGCGCACTTTCAAAATCTATACTTCTTGTTTCTGATACACTTATCAGTGAACAAAGTAAATCTTGTAGGTAGACAAACTGTTGCCAAAGAGGCGGAAAACGAAACAACTTTTTCACAGAATATCACCATTTAAAAAAGCGCTTTTTTTCAAATAGCAAACATGCTGGCAAGACATCTTCTGTTTCTAGCGACCCGAAGACCTCGTAAGTTTCAAAACAATACTAAAACATAAAGAAACACTTTTGAAAAGACTTCATATTTAAAAAAAAAAAATTAATCGAAAAACTATTTCTAGAAATCGTTGTTAATTATTTTTAGAAATACAAAATATTTCGTTACTATAATAAGAAATTTAAATCACAAAAATTGATCTCTTGACAGTGCAATATACAACATGTGGTGTAACGTTTCTTGACCAAAAATTCTCACTGCTTATCCAAAGTAATATACACAAAACAATAATAGATACCAAAAGGAAAATATTTTCATTTTACTTTTTTAATTCAAATTATCAACATTAATATTAATCTCGAATTACGAAACAAGTATTTCGAGAATAATGTTACAAAAAAAAGAAGAGGGAAGCATTTTAAAAATAAACGCAAAATGTTGCGGTTTACATTTTTTTTGCATCCCACGCTTTCAAATCTCTCATTGGGAATTTTCCTATTATAAAGATATGACCCCAAGTAATGCTTTAACCTTCCAACTTTATCATTTTGATTCGTACGACTAATCCGAAAGTTTCAATCAGATATTAGAGTATAATGATTTTCTACTAAATTCAAATATAAATGATACTCTAAATTCAAATTTCCAAAATCATAATTAAATATCTTACTACAATTTTATCCATTTTCTAAACATTTAAATCTAGTTTCTATTAATAAATATTAAATAATAAATACAAATGAATTTTTACTTTCATTTTGACAGTTGAGAAATTTTCAAAATTCTCAAATATTAAAAAAATTAATTAATAAATTGCAGAAAAATTATTGACCTTCAGTCACTGTTATTATTTTTATAAATTAAAAATTCGTTGCAAAAGAGAACTTTTCGTAAAAGAGAATTCTTTAGAAAATATTTGCAAATAAATATTTATTTAAAATTATTCTTTTTAATTTTGAATTTTTTCTAAAAATTGAATTTTATATTTTGCCCCCAATTAAATTCCTTCTAATAAAAAAAAATATTCTGTGAATAATTGATAAAAGAGAAAAAGATATTTTTCAGCCAATGAATCATATTTGTCTATGACAAATGTGTTATATAATGAGAGCGATCTTAATAAAGAGTAATGATGGATTTCTTTATCATTTAGCATACCTCATCAAATCATTTTCACAACAGATGCCAAATCCGCGCTAAATAACAAATGTAAAAAAGCTAGATAACCCCAATGAGATCACAGCTGTAGGCAACTTTCTTGTTTTCACTATCGCATAATAAGTCAACGAAAAGGTTATATCTTATATTCTCTCGTAATTTAACTATCTATTTCCCCTTTTCTCTCAACATTCTCCTAAAACACCTGTTAACTAAATTTTTTAAAGTTACAAAAAATTTACAAAGTTACAAAATTAAAAAAAACATACAAAGTTAATCAAATGAAATACAATATTGTAAATAAAAACTAATCTAGATTTTTTAGTCAAAAAATAATTGTTTTTCGAAAATCTCTAAAAACAAAAAAAAATACAGTCCTTGGATCGACTTTAAAGCGTAAAAAGTTCTTTTATTTTATTTAGAGTTGTGACAAAAAATTTATTATCTATTTTTCTGACTTCTTCCTGATTTTTAGAATTTTTAACTTTTTATTTAACTGGACTCTCAATTAACATAATTTTTATCTTTTTATTTAAAAGAATTTTTATTTAGAGGAATTCTTATTTAACTGTTCTTGTAAAATATAATTATTTTTAATAATTTGGAGAGAATTCTTTTAGAATTTAATTATTTAAAAAATGAAAGTTAATTTAAAATTAATTTAAAATTCAATTATTTACAATTTAATATTATAAAATTTCGATTACTTGATAGTTTTTTTAAATAAACATTATATAGGTATATTCTAAAATTCAACTATTTTCAAAGAAAATAAAACCAAGATTTTTCAAACAACTAAATTTTTTAGAATTTTGAATTAAAAGTTACCCAGAGTTTCAAAATTTAAAAAAATTTTAATTTGAAGCCTTTTGAAATTTAATTATTTGTGAAAATTTCCTTTGTAACTCTTCTATAATCCAATTATTCTCTAAAACAATTATTTTTAATAAAATTGAGAAAATTCTTGAAAAGTTTAATTATTTAACCCTAGAAGGAGTATGTTAGTTTACTCACCCTCTAAGGAGTAACTGGGGTGTCCCGACACCCCACGCTTTAAACTTGTTTTATAGGGTTTATATTTGACGTAAAAAAAATTTATTATAATGAATTGATTGGTTTGTTAGTAAGGAATACAATAATATTATTCATATTTTGATAAATTAAAAAAATTTTGAAGAAAAACCATAAAAACCCAAAAAAAACACCAAAAAATTGCAAAATTGACTTTTTCACAAAAAACGTTGTAGTTTCTTAAAAATTTGACTAATTTTAAAACTATTTTAGGTTTTTAAAGTTAAATAGATACACTTTTAGGGAAAAAAAATAGTTTTTCTATTACTTCCAAAAAACATAATTATTTGAACATCTGAAGTGAAAGAAATTAAAGACAATTGACGAATAGTGAAAATCATAAAAATGAACTATAAAATGGACTTAAACAATTAATATTTACTAAAAATGGTGTTATAAATTTAAAATTTTACAAACTTAATATATCTGAATATATTAACATTAAAATTAATAACTTATGAAATGATTCTGTAAATTAATATTTAATCAAAGTTTTAATTAACAATTCTTAATACCTCTAATATATGTTAAAATATTATTAACAATATAGAATTTATAATTTAAATTTGACTGTCATATACTACATTTTTCTGTATTAGAATTTAATTTCTGACTGTAGAGAGAGCACAGAAATTTTTAATAATAATCTTAACTCAAATTTCATAAGTTGTTACAAATACAGAATGTCTATTTTTCATAAAAATAGAATTTTTGTATAAAAATGTTTCTTTTTTATAAAATACAACTTTTTCATGCATAACCTATCAATTTATACTTTATCAGATGATTTTAACTGATTGAAAACGATTTTTTAAAAAAATTTGAATTTACTTATCTTGACAATTTTTCTAACGTTAGGGAGTAACTGGGGTGCCCAGACACCCCAGACGTATTTTAACAGGAGATAGAGCTCTTCCTAGAGCAAAACTTTTGGCGGCACAAATAGGTGTCAAAAGATAGAGGTTCAAACTAAATTATCAACAAGTTTTGAGCGTAAAAAAATTATTGGTTAAGCCATGGGAATACTTTGAATTTTGCTTGGGGTGTCCAGACACCCCAGTTACTCCTTCTAGGGTTAAAAAAAGTTTATTTAAAATTGGTTTAAATTCATTTACTTTCAATTCAATATTACGAAATTTCAATTATTCGACAAAGTTTTAATTAAATACAAGATAACAAACAATTCAACTACTTTTAAAGAAATTGCAACTAAAATTGTGTAAAAATCTAAGTTCTATAATCTAAATTTTTTAAATTCTAAAGAATTTTTAATTAAAGTTACTCAAATTTGCAAAATTTTTAATTTTGATTTTTAAAAATTTTTACTGTAACTCTTCTAATAAGCAAAAATTTCTAAAAATTTTTACTAAAATTCTTTTTAATTGTTTTTAATTAATTAATAATTTTCAGAAAGTTATTTGAGAATTTAATTATGTAAATACACAAATTTAATTTTTCCATAAAAATTGCAAACTGTAATTCAATAATTTTTTTAAAAATTGAATTGGAAAAAATGTCCATTAAAAAGGAATTTATGAAAAAGCAACCTTTGGAAATTTGGCATTAGCATTTTTATTTTGGTATTTTTGACTCTCAACGCTATCCGAGACCTGAAAATAAAAAAAACCTATAAAAAAATTATTCTTCAAATAACTTAAAAAAAATTTTTCAACTTCCTAAAAGATTATTAAAGTAAATAAATACTAAAAGTATTATTATTAAATTACAAAAGAATTGACAAAATTTGAAAATATTTTTAAAAAATCGATAATTTGGATAAAAATAAAAATCGAATTGAAGAAAAAAACTTTGGCGTCAAGAAACGTTCCACGTATAATGGAGAAGAGTCTACAATGTAGCGATATCATTTGAAATATTAGGCTTGCATTAACACTTATATAGTGATATATACACAGGGGGGGTAATTATCAATTGTTGAAACATTAGACTATCCCTCGTGCGTATGAACTTATAATCTCAATGCACTTCCACGAGTAGATAATTATATTCAAATAAAACAAATTAAATCTAGGACGTACTGTCTATATCCGATGGAATAATTCCATTTCATAAATTCTAGAATGCTGTCAATGTTAATATCAAACAATTTCCTATATGACAATTTAATTAATCAACTAACAATATAGAAAATCCTAAGAAAATTAAAATTGACCTACTTTTTTTGGACCAAAAATTTTTATTTTTCCAAAAAGTACTTTCTCATTATGATGAAAATGAGAAACTAAGAAAAGTAATTTTTTACCCCATATATATATATATATATTAATTTGAAATTTGCCCGAAAGCAACGACTTGAAAATAGAAATTTTGTAGACTAATAATTAAAATTGAGACAATCGTGCCATGTATATAATATATAATTAGTATACAAATGACAACATTATCTTAAAATATGACAAAAACATAGAAAAGCGAACAAGTTAAAAATATAGAGACTTTTTGCAATTTTAAACTTGATTATCAAAAATAATCAAGATTAAAAAAATATCATTTCATTTACATTTCATATTTACATTATAATAGTAAACCGTGCCTCGTTAACACAGTGACTAACGAGTTTCCACCACCTTTCTCTCTCACACATTCAAAATAGTTCAATTGTATTTTTTCTTTTTTTTTTATTGTGAAAACCTGTTGCATGAAGCATTGTTTTTGATTTTTTCCCAGTGGTTGTTTGTGAATATATAATTTTTTTTTAAGTGAAATTTTATAATCTGTTAAAGAAAAAAAAATAATAAAAAAAAATAATTCACCGTGTAAACTGGCATTTTCACGCATGTTTTACAATTGGTAAAGCGTATGCACACCTCGCGTTGTAAGTAGCGTCAAATTCAGTGACTAACAAATAAACTAACTATATTTTAGAATTTTTTTTTAAATGGGCTAAGCATATTATAAAAACCATAAAAGTATTTTTTTAATACGCCTTCCTGGTATTATGTCGTTTTATCCGGCACTATCCGTCCAAAAACCAAAAGTGTACTTAATAAATCATTTTTTCCCTAAAAAATTATTAAAACAAATAATATATAAATTAAAAAATAAAGAAAATCTGCAATTTATCCACAAATTTCTGCAAAAGATAAATAAAATACAACTGAATTTATATTAGAAATTTATTAACAAGGTTGTATCAAAATAAATTTTATTCTTTGTATTTTTATGTTTATTATTATTTTTTTTTACTTATATTATTTTTAGTATTATTATTATTAAAAACTAAATAATATTAAATTTTTTGGCTGTTTTTTAAATTTAATTTATATAATAAATTGTAAATGTATTATTAATTAAACAAAAAAAGGAAAATTTAATTGTAAATTTAATGATTGATGATTATAAAAAAGTACACCTTTTGCCATGATAATCGACATAAACTGCTGTATTAATTGCTTAAACTAATGTCAGTGGTGATAATTAAAAACACGGACGTACTTGCAACCTGGGGGAGGGCATACTAATTTGCAATAATAATAATTGTGTATATGTGAATACGTTATTTTATTTTATTTAAGCATTTTTTGTTTCCTCTCTTTGTTTTATTTTTTTGTATGCGTATGATTATTATAAATATATGTATATGTATGTATTTTACTAATGCGTTTTTCTTTTTATTTTTATCTGTATATAAAAATGAAATAGTTAATTATCTTTATAGACTTATTACGATAACGATAATTATTATTATATTATTATTATTATTATTATTATTATTATTATTATTATTATTATTATTATTATTATTATTATATTATTATTATTATATTATTATTATTAATATTATTATTATTAATATTCTTAATATTATTATCATAATTGATACGAATAGTATTTTTGTCTGTATGAGAATAGACGTATTTTTTTGAAAACTGGAAAGTCGATTAATTTGGTCGTTTTTTATTTCACCCGCACATTTAAAAAAAGCACCTTTAGAAAAAGAATTTTTTTTCCACAAATTTCATTAATTTCCCTCGGTTGTAAATACTCGTGTTTTGCTCATTGTTAATTATAAAATATGTTAAATCCTCTTTCCCATTCCTAATTGCACCTGCTGTTTGATTTTTGTTTTGTGTTTGTACTCTCATATTGCAAATCCATAGTTTTTAGATTAAATATAAAAACAAAACATGCACCATTATACTGTGTGGTATTTTCATAGTAACTCATCTTCCATTGTTCCATGTTCACTAATTGGTGAGTATAATTTTTGTTTCATCCCCAATTTAATTCTTTCGACCTTTTTATCGATAAGAAAAACATTTTTATTTAATATTCAACAATATTTGAGATCAAAATAAATGAAATTTATTTGTAAAAAAATAATTTTTTTCACTAAATCTATTTTTGATTTAACAAACAAAATTTGTAATGAAAAAATTTATTGGATCAAAATTAATTGTATCTACAATTAAAATTTTACGAATTCTCATGTAACAATAAGGTCGAAAGAGTCAAAGAAAAAACAGTTCAAAGATGTTCGAACATTTTGAAAATTAAAATAAATTACTATTAAAATTATGAAAAAAAAGTTTCATTAAAAATCTGATTTCAATAAAAAATCAATTCATTGTTTACAAGCTAATCTTTCTAATTTAACTCATTTTTATCTAGCAAGTTTTCAAATTTTACATTTCATTAATCGTGAATGTTAAATCTTTTACTTTGAAAACTTTTATTCGTAAAAAAAATTAATTAACTTCTCTCTGTGGCTAAAAATATTCGTTTTTCATAATGAAAAATAAAACTCAAACGCAACAAACAATGTAGGTGATCATTTATCGAAATTTACCATTTTTTCCTTACTAACACGCACACGCATTTATTCATTAACACATTTTGCTATGTCTGCCTTTTTTGCAAAATGCCTGCTTTTTTCTAAAACTCGCCTGCTTCTGTGATCTGCTTACAAGCTTTATAAATGTCTGTTTTCTAAATTCTATTCAAAATAATAGTTTTCAAATCGTTTTTTTTCAAAAATATTTAAAAATTCTAAAGTCAGAAGAAAATTTACAATTTAAACTTTTAAAGCGCTAAAAAATCTTTAAACTCGTTTCAGTAAATTTAAAAATCCTTAAAAATAAAAATTCAAGAAATTAAGTGAGAAAGACACTTGTTTAAAGATTAGAAAGCTGAAAAATTAAAAAAAAAAACCAAGCAAAAACGGAAAGAAATTAAGGGAAAATATATTTGTTTCAGAAAATCCTTTGCTTTCAATTACCGGTGAAACAATTCCAGGACAAGTAATAGTTCAACAACCGCCACCCTACATTGGTCCACCAAGACCGCATGATCTAAGAAAAACTCAAAGTTACGAAGATTTCGGAAATGATTCTAAATCTCAGGCAATGTTCTATACAAGGCAATGTGACATGTACGACAACCGATCAAATTATTATCATCACCAACAACAACCATCACCACAAGTTATGTATCATCAACAAACATATATCGACGATCCGAGAAATTATCAAATCTACGAAAAAGGTCCACAATATTTGGATCAACATCAGGTATATCCGAATTACAATGAAAATCAAAGAGTCTACATTCAACAAGCTGTCCAAGCTCAAAATACACGGAATCAGCAATTTTTCACACTTCCAAATAAAAAACCACAAAGAGAAATTGAACCTCCTCGTAGTGTAACACCTGATATTACTCGAGGTTTAAGTCGAGGTCCCGTAAGTTCCATGCACGTGCTTGCCAGACAGAGTCAGAAACCAGCACCGGAACAAATAGGATATCATAGACAACAACCGGAATCTGACACCTACATGGACCTGAGAAGGAGGCAAATGGAACTAGAAGCTAGAAGCAAACTCTTTCAGCAACAACAACGAAATCCTCCCGTGGACGTTAGGAACAGGTAAAACAAAATTCCACCTTCTAAATATCTGTAAACAATAATTTCCAATTCTTAATAATAATATTTAAACGAACGGGTATTATAAATATGAAAAATATTTCATTATAAATAAAAACTAATAATTAAACGAACAAGTTTCAGCAAACGATTAAAAATTAAAATTAAATAGAGTATTAAATATTTCAAAAAAAAGCAAAGAGAAAAATAATAATTTTCATTTGCAGATTCGCGCCACCTCAGGCTTTAGCTTTCGGATATCGATCATTCGCCGCATCGCCAGTACAACAGCTGGAGAAAAAATACCCCTCTGTGGAAAATTTGAAACGTACACCACTTTCTCCAATTGGTCCAGAGCATAACAATGGATTTAAATCGTCAACGCCAACTGGAAGATCAACACCCACTGTTGCTGAACGTTTAGCATTAACGACAAAAGCTCCACAATCGAGAATCAGCACATCGGGGAGAAGTACACCAGTTCTGGGTTCTTCCTCAGGAAGAAATACTCCCACGAATATTGTTCTCTCCCCAACGAGAAGCACCATGTCAAACGAGGAATTATTCACTGCCATTCACAAATCAAAAAAGAGATTGAATATTAAAGATGACAGTGGTGATAATTTATCGCCCACAGGATCAATGCATTCACTTTTGACAAACAACGCTGGCACGCGGCACAGTTGGAGTCCCGAATCTCAAAAAACTCCCGAAGTAAGTATCGAATTTAATAGCCAACTATTTTTCAAAGACAGAGAATTTTTCTTTTCCAATTTTCATACGATCAAAGCCTTTTAATACGAATTTTATATTAATAAATATAGTTAGTTTCAAATTTGAAGAATTAATAACGTTTTCAAATTTTCAGGGCTGTTATAATTTAAATAAACTTTTTGCGTTAACGTTATTCCAATGTCATGATTTCGTATTTTATATGAAAAAGATAAATTAATAAATTTTAAATTCGACTTATTGAAAGCATAAAGAATTAAATTTTCCACATTTTAAACAATTAAAAGTTGCATTTGAAAAAAATGACTATTTTCTATCAATAAGAAAGGATTTAAAAACATAAACAGGGCTCGAACCAGTGAAAGCATTTAAATATACGGACTTTGCGGACCAAAAATGAAAAATTACGGACCATTTACGGACCAATTACTTACAAAAATATAACTAGTCCGAATCAATTAAGAGAACATTTTATTTAAAACTATAAATTAAATTTTTCATAACTATAAAACATGAAAATATTCAATTATTATTTTCAAGAATTTTCAACTACAATTTCACTTTATATTAATTATTTTTAATAATTTTCGAAAAAGTTCTTTGGCAATTTTCAAATCAATTCCTTTACAATATTCAATTTTACGAAATTTCAATTATTCGTAAAGTCTTTAGTTAAATAAATATTAAAAAATAAAAACTTAAAATAATATTTAAAAAATTCAATTAAACTTTTACAAAAAAATTAATTTCAAAATTCAATTATTTTAAAAAATCCACGCTATATTGCTTTTAATATTCAATTATTATCTAAAATTTTAACTGAAATTTATTTTTTAATCAATTTTTATTAGAAAATTCTATTAGAATTCAATTATTTAAATACAAAAATAAATAATTTATTAAAATAATGGAATGTTTCTTAAAATTCAATTCTCATAAAGAATCCTTATCAACAAATTTTCAAATAATTGAATTCTCACCACGAATTTTAATAAAATTTTTAAGAATAATTACATTTTTCGAGAAATTCGATTAAAATTGTATTAAAAATAATTGAAATTCTACGATGAGTTTTATTATTTGTGAAAATAATTGAATCCCTAAGAAGAATTTTATTACTTTTGAACAATATTTAATTTTTGCAAAGAATATTATTACTCTTGAAAATAATTATATTTTTACAACAATTTGTAACTTTTACAAAATTGAATTTTTTTTGTGTTTTAAAATAAACATCTTCTGAAAATCCATTATTTTTAATAATTTTTGAAAAAGTTTTCTTTAAGAATTTTTGAAATTCATTTGTTTACAACTCAATTTTACAAAATTTTAATTATTCGTAAATTTTTCAATTAAATATATATTAGAAAATAAAAACTTTAAATAATTTTTAATAAAATCGGCAATTAAAGTTTCTCAAAAAAAATTAATTCCACAGAATTATTTGTTAAAAATATGAAAAATTCAAATTTTCAAAGATTTTAATCTGAAACCTTTTGAAAATTCAATTATTTATAAAAATTTACGTTCTAATGTTTTTAAAATTTAATTATAATCTAAAATTTTAACTGAAATCTATTTTTAAATCAATGTTTATGAGAAAATTCTACTAGAATTCAATTATTTAAATACAAAAATAACAATTTATTGAATAATTGCATGTTTCTTAAAATTGAATTCTCATAAAGAATTTTATCTATAAATTTTTATTATTTTTTGAAAATAATTAAAAGTTTGTGTAGAATTTTATTAAATTTTCTTTTTAAATAATTGAATTCTTTTGAAAAATTTTATGAAAATAGTAGATATTGAATATCATTAAATTGAGGAAAATTTTTGAAAATAATTGAAATTTTGCCAAAAATTTTATTAATATTTTTGAAAATAATTGAATTTCGGAGAAGAATTTAATTATTTCTAAAAATAATTGAAATTTTGTCGAGAATTTAAAAAACTTTTTGATCAGAATTGAATTTTTGCGAAGAATTTTATTACTTTTGAAAATAAATTATTGACAAAGAATTGTCATTTTTATTCAAATGGAACTTTTAATAGTTTAAATTGTTTGTTGCTTCTATTACAAAATTAATTTTTTATTATCATTACTAAAAAAAACAAAGCTCTAGAAAAAATTTGATTTAAAAAAAAAATGGGATTGTTTTGATTTTTTAAAAAAATATCATGATTTTTAACAGCTTTGCAAATTTGACACATGGATAATGTTTAAAGTCGTGAAATTAAGTGAAAAATAAAAATGTTAATGAAAAACTAAAACTGAAAATGAGGTTCCGGATCTTAAAAGGGCACTTTTACCATTTAAAATCAATGCTGACAGCGCCCTTTTAAGATCCGGAGCCTCAAATGTAAAGTAAACATAAAATAAACATAAAACATAATGAATAAAAATAATTAACCTTCCAATTTTCTATTCAGATACCAGTGACAGTTCAAACGCCGTCAGCAACATCGCGTCTCGATTTCAAGCGATTACTTCTCCAGCAAAGCATCAAAAGTGGACCAGTGAGACTATCAGCCGCTGAACAATTGAAACTCTCTCGTCAACAGTGTCAATTACAGCAGCAATTACCACAAAATCTCCCATCATCGCCTCTCTCAAAAGTTCTCAGTCCACGTTCAGCGTGGAGGTTCCAAACGCCAAGAACCGATGTTCTCTCATCAACAATAATCGAAGACACAGCTGCCGAAGAGAAAGCGATGAAACCATCTCCAGAGAATACAATGCCTTCTGCAAAATTCAAACGACAATTAGACCTATATAGTTTACAAACATCAGAAAAGGAAACACACAACAATGATAATAGAATATCGACAAAATTACTAAAAGAAATTAATAATACAAACGATATGACCAAATTATACACAAATGAATTGAAAAATAATAATAACAAAACATTGACAAATTTCGCAAATATTTCTGATCAAAGGGTGCCTCCTTTATATACACAAATTGAAACAAAAATCAAGGAACAAGAGACAATGAATTCATATTTAAAGTCATCAGTACAAACAAATGCGCAAGATGCAATCAACGCATCCGAGAGTCGTAGACTGAATAACCAGTTGGCGAAAGCACAATTTTTGGCCAGTGGCCCTATTAATAGTCAAAATCAAAATACCCTTTTTGAAAAACGTTTTCGAGCGCGTTCTGAATCACCTCAACATGCAACAATGCAAAATGTTAGTCGAAGTCCAAGTGCTCCGACCCTAGAGACTGCTCTTTAAATACATTTTTTCATACAGCCCAAATTGTAAGATTTTATATAATAATTAAGAGTGAAAAAAAATTGCAAGTAAGTTGTATGTTAGAAAATGAAAAAAAATACGACGGTTCTGGTGTATTTTGTCTTCAGTGATTATTGTACTGAACTGAACTGATTAGACATTGGCTCCCGATAATTTAGATTACATGTACAAAAATGACTGAAAGTAAAGTATTTTTTAATATCAAAAAAATATATATATAAATATGTACCTCGACATTTTCATATTATTATTATTTATTCGAAATTATTTAAAAAACCAGTTTTTTTCTTACTGGAGAAAAATATTTGTATATTATTAGAGAAAACATTAATTTTTGTTTATTCTACAATTTTGATTCTTGAAAAAAAATTTATTTCAAGAAAACACCACCAGAGAAATAATTGTACTAGAAATTTGTAAAAAAAAATTGTCAATTCGCAAAATTGCGAAACTGATTAATTTTCAAATACACTGAAAAGAAAACCTCGTATTATGAAATAAATTTTGTATATAGAGAAAAATTATTTCTATTTTAATAATAGCTGGCTTGCTAGTCTAGTCTGGAATGTATATTCGATAAGGCGAATTAAAACAGTAGAAAACTAAGCACATTTTTCATAATTAATTAATTCTTTAAAAAAACGGAAATCAAATTTCTTATTATAATTTTGTTTAATTTTTTTATAAACAATAGTGAAAATTATTTTTTACAGCAAACACGTGCCAAAAACCAAATTCTTTTTGAATAAAATGAATAAAATCAAGTGTGTGCTTTGGATACATTTTTACTGTGTAAATGTATAAACAATAGAGAGAGAAAGAAAGCGAGAGAAGTTTATATTTTAAATAAAATGCCTATAAATGTTGTGTACGTAGGCAATAAATAGTAATATATTTAAAAGACAAGTTTAGCGTTTAAAAAATAAAAGAGTTGCCTTAATTAAAATTGTTAAAAAACTGAAATAATCTCGGCAATGTAATCTCACAAATTTTGCGATCGAAACGTTAAAGTATCGTAAAAATCGAATTATAATTTTACCACTTAAGCCGAACAAGTGTTTTGTACTTTGCTCAGAATAAAAGAAAAAGATTCTATAGACCGATTCACTGTCGAATTTTATTTAAAATCATTACCAAAAACAATATCCCTGGGTTGCCGCAGGTCAGGGAAATCAGAGAAAAGTCAGGGTTTTGTATTAAAAATACTGTAAAAAATTAAATATTTAGAATTTGTAAGGAAATTCTGAATTTTTCTGTGTTTTTATTTGCCTCATAAACTATGAATTTACCACGAATTCTAAAAGAAACCTTCAATTTTTTCTATTTCTGACAATATTTTATTTTAAATAACTTATAATTGTATTGAAGAACTGCCATAAAGTTATTACTTTATTACTTATACTAGCAAAGTCCTACGCGCGTGAATGATTTAAAGAATTATCACGGTAGCAATCTGCCTACCTGCTTTCCACAGAAAAAATTTAATAATTTCAATTTATATTCTTGCATGTTTACAATCGAAAGCGGGGAAAGCAGTGATTTTTATTTTTTGTCACGGATTTTTCAGAAATCCTAAAATATAAAATAAATCAAAATCACTGCTTTCCCCGCCTTTGATCTTCTTGCAAAATTTTTTAATGACTTCTAACATTAAAATAAATAATTAGCAAACGAAAAAAATTGCTTCCAAGGGGTGGAAATTATAATTTAGTTTAAATACCGAGATTTTTAGAAAATCCTCGAAAAATCAAAATTACTACTTTTCTTTCCTTGGATCCTTTTGCGATTTTTTAATTGCTTCTGTTATTAAAATAAATATAATTACCAAGTGAAAAAACATGCCTCTACTCAACTCAAGTTTCAAATGTAATTTTTATACATGTAATTTTCTCATGAAATCCTTCAAATATTTTTTAAGCTCATATAAATGTAATAAAATTCAAACTCAAAAGATTTAAATTATAATTTCTTCAAATATTTTAATTTTCATTCTTATGTTTCTAATAATGGTTGGGGTACAGTTTTTCTAAATCGTATTTCCTAAAATTTTTTTTTCTAATAAAGGTGAATTTCTAAAAAACTTTTTTCTAATAAAGGTGATTTTGAAATTTTCTGTCTTCTAATAAAGCTAATTTTCTAAAAATTTATTTTTCTAATAAAGGTAATTTTCAAAATTTTTCTTTTTTCTAACAATATTCTATTTTTGTAATCCCGATCAAAAAGTGCATATGATTAAAAAATAAAATTTACGAAAATTTGTTAATTCTTTAAAAAAATACTTGATATTTCGTTAAAAAATTATAATAAAAAATAGAAATTATGCAAATTACTTAACAAAATTTTTAAATAATCTAGTTAAAAATCGTAATTAAAAAATTATAGGGATTTTTTCCCTAAAGATATTTAAAATTTTCTAAAAATTTTTTTTATAAATATATTAACTTTGGAAATTTAAATGTAAAAATGATGCAAATTATTTTTTTTCAAAGAAGAATAGAATTATTTTAACAAATTGTGATAAGAAATAGTAATTTTATAAAAATTTTTCTTCATTTTCAAAAAGAAACTTATAATTTTGTAAACAGAATTGTAATTGAGAAACAGAAAATTTAATCTTTATTTTTGAAGAATTTTCTAATTTTTATCAAAATTATGGAATTTTAGAAATTTTAGGAAAATAAACATTAGAAATTATAACTTTTTATCAATACCAAGTTTGAGAATTTCATTAAATTTATAAGAATTAACAAAATAATAGAGAATTCTTGAAAAAATTACATGTATTTACCATTTTTAACATCAGTTGAATAGAGGCATGTCTTGATCATTTTTCTTTTATTTGTAAAAAAATTTCTTTGCATCAAGTGGTTATCACACATATGGGAATACTCATAACCAAAATTTCTATCAAAACATTTTATTATTACTATAGAAAAACAAAAGACGACACTTTCTGTTCACGGAATAGCAAATTATTATTATGTATAAATCAATTAATGAAGTATTTTTTTGAAAAATTTGAATTTCAATTCTGTTCAAATTAGTTTTAATTTTTAAATTTTTTAACGCAATTTTTTGAAAGAATTCAACTATCTTATTTTAAATATTAAAATTCTTTCCAGAAATTCAATTATTTTCAAAAATTTATAAAAAAATTCTCGTCAACAATTCAATTATCTTTATAAATAGCAAAACTCTTCGCCAAAATTCAATTATATTCAGGAATTTTTATGAAATTCATTATAAAATTTAATTATTTTCATAAATAAGAATATTCATCAGAAGAATTCAATTATTTTCAATATTCATAACATTTTTCGCAAAAATTCAATTATTTTCAAAAAATCTAAAAAAAATTGTCAACATTTCAATTATCTTTATTAATAAACAGCAAAATTCTTCAACAAAATTTAATTATTTTCAGGAATTTTAATAAAATGCATTGCAAAATTAAATTATTTTTATAAATAATAGTAGGTATTCATCACAAGAATTCATGTCAAAATTGCAATTATTTTCAAAATTTTTTCTTAATTTAATGAGTTTTAATGTTCTACTATTTTAACAAAATTTCAAAAAAGAATTCAATTATTTAAAAACAATTTTGACGGAGTTCTACACGCGTATTCAATTATTTTAAAAAAATAATAAAAATTTGCAGGAATTTAATTATTAAAAATAGAATTTACATAAATTTTTTCGAAAAAAATCAATAATTTGAAACTTTTTTTTATAAAATTCTTCGCAATAATTAAATTATTCTTATAAATAATAAAACTCATTGAAGAATTTCAATTATTTTTAATACAATTTTAATCCAATTCCTCCAAAAAGTGTAATTATTCTTGGAAATGTTATTAAAATTCGTCAAAAGAATTCAATTATTTAAAAATTTATTGATAAAATTCTTTATGAGAATTTTAAGATATATTCAATTTTTCTTTTATTTCAATTTTAAGAAACATTCAATTATTTATTAAATTATCTATGTTTGTATTTAAATAATTAAATTCTCGTAGAATTTTCTAATAAAAATTGATTTAAAAATTAATTTCAGTTAAAGTTTTAGATAATAATTGAATTTTGGAGAAGTTACTAATAATTGCAATTTTTAGAAATAATTGAACTTTGTTAAGGTTTCAAATTCAAATCTTGGAAAATGAAAATTTTTCATACTTTTAATTAAAAATTATATGGCGAACTAATTTTTTTTCAAAAAGCTTCATCGAAATTTTTAAAAATTATTTAATGTTTTTATTTTCTAATGTATATTTAATTGAAGAATTTCCGAATAACTAAAATTTCGTAAAATTGAATACAAATGAATTCGAAAATTCTCAAAAGGGGCCGACCATAAATTACGTAAGACATTTAGGGGGAAGGGGCGGTCAGCAAGTTCTTACGAACAACAGAAAAAATGGTGCTAATGTATGTAAAAAAAAATATCTTACGAGGGGGGAGGGGTCAAATTTTCCAAAAAAATGTCTCACGTAATTTATGGACAGCCCCAAAGAACTTTATCAAAAATTATTAAAAATAAGTGATTTAAAGAATTTTATTTAAAAATTCTAAAAAATAATAATTGAATTGAAATTATGAAAATAATTTTGAAAAAGTTAAAGTAACAATATTCTTCCGTATATTATATAATATAAAATAATGATTTTTTCACTCGGTCACCTGTAATTATTATAATTATCAGAATTAGAAATTTTGAAAATCTTAGTTCCCATGGAAAAATAATAATGATTAAATATTTATTTATAAATGAAGTTTTTTAATAATTTTCCAATTAAGAAAATTTGTAAATAAATGTAATAAAACATTTTTTTGAGTACATACCTAATCATTTTTAAAGTGAATTAGAATATTTTTTAGGGTTAGGGAAAAAGTCAAAATTTTGTCTGGAAATCAGGGAAAAACAAAATTAAATTTTTGTGGCAACTCTGATCAAAATTTATATTGACAAACCTGTATTTTTCATCTTCGTCCACTTCCTTAAACTTTTCCAAAAGTTCACACTAAAAATTTCCAAAAGTTCAAAAGTTGACAACTAGAACAAAAATAAATTTTTCCCACCAAAAATAAATTTTATGTTCATTTTATTTAATTTTGTAGTTCACGTGGTCTAAACTTTGTCAACTTTGTCAATAACGAAAGACAATTGACATTTTTAGGTTAGGAAATCAAAATCGATGATTTTTTTTATCAATTAAGAGTAATTCTCCTTTTCAGCAACAAATTATTGAATAAATAATCATAATTACGAATAATTTTCTTAATCTTAGTATAAAGCGAAGAAAAAAAATAAATAAGGATCATAAAAACATATGAAACTCGTATATGCTGCAGACTTCGTATTACTGGCACTGCATTGCAATTTCACATTTAGTATTGCAGACATTTATTGTTCGATAAAATTAATACTATTATTAAGTTTACTCACTTGAATTATTTAATTT
The DNA here is from genome assembly GCA_032872505.1 of Leptopilina syphax. NCBI lineage: Eukaryota > Metazoa > Arthropoda > Insecta > Hymenoptera > Figitidae > Leptopilina > Leptopilina syphax. The sequence continues at coordinate 29,394,018 of CM065477.1, read as the reverse complement.
ACTGGAAAGAATCCCCTCAACAAGCACTACAGAGACAAGTTTAAACTCAATTCCTTTCATCGTTACGTACAGGAAACGGAAATGGTAGCGCCACTGTTAACTGTCCGCACCTAACCGCGAAATTCAAAAAAATTTCTCATATTTCAAGTATATTATTATTTAAATCCAGTAAAGTTACTTAGGCAATTAATTAACAATTAAAATATTCACTGAATAATTTGAATACTTTTTTAATTTGATCAAATTAAAAAATTACTTACCGATAATAGTTGTCGCGTTTCCGTTCTCTTCATTACCATTTATAGATAACACTTCGTCCTCCAAAGTTGATCACTGATCGGGAAAAAAGATGGCTGACCCACAAAACATTGGACGTTTATTGTACACGGAAAAATTTGTGCCAATATCGTAACAAATCAGCAACATTCCGTTTAGTGTACATTTAATATTGTGTTCCAGTTCCGTGAATCGTTAAATAATCAAAATTCTCATGAATTGTGCTTTGAATGAGTCAAAAATTTGTTGAAAATCAATGTGTTGATAGTTGCATTCCTGAGGAAAATAATAGCCTCTCGTAGTGAATGTGATTACGAAGGCAGAGGACTACGACCTTCGTATTGAGTGCACATACGGATTTCCAAAGTGCGTCATACACCAAGCTGAAAATAAAGGAGAAGAAAGGAAATCAAAAATTTATTAGTGAACGTGGTAAAATATTAGCAATTAGTTTAAAAAATCTTTAACACAGAATGACTATTCTTTCTAAGAAAAAACCTAGTGGGACAAAGGACAGACGTGAGGGAGGTAATGGGTCTGAGGTCGATGTTCATGGAGTACAAAACGAACATGGATCAGGCACAATTGCTTTACCTAATAGTTCCTATCAGGTAGGGGTGAACTCATCGTTTTTCGTTTACATCACACTTACACACGTGTCAAAACGTGCCATTTTGTAAATATTTACACCACCCCCTAAAAAAAATTTAGACTCCGAGAAATGATGAAATTTGAATATTCAAATATGTCAAGTCTGCAAATAATTCTCGTAATAAAAAAATTGTTACAGGGTTTAAATTTCATTACATTATTTATAATTTTATTCATAATTTTAACTTTGAAAAATTTGTCATTGTTTTCAAACTTTTCTTAATTTTTTTATTTTTGTAAAAAATTAGGTTCGAGGGGGTAATGGATTTGGAGTTGATCTTCACTCGGTGCAGGGTGAACATGGATCTGGTCCAATAGTTCTCACAAATCCTTCCTATGAGGTGAGAAAAAAGAATTGTTCTTATCAGCAATTTAAAGACATTCAGAAACCTGTTTGTAAATAAAGTCCCAAGATTTTGTTTACCATAATTTCAATTAGTGTCCAAAAAAAAAAAATGTTTTCTTTTCAATATATAAAATTAATTATTTAACAACACAAATATTTATTTTTAATATAGAAACGAATTATATATCAATTGTGAAGTTTACAATCCCTGCACTGGGGAAGGGCGACAAGTTTACGTTTCACACATTATTTTCTATAAATAACTGTGTGATTTCAAAATTCCTTAAAATCTTGATTGCAATATGTAGTATTTATAGTCATAGCATAGCGAAGGAAATGTATAAAAGCAAATTTTTTCAATGAATGCAATAAAAAAAATTCAATAAAATTAATTAAAATAATTTTTAGGGCACTGATCGTCGTGAGGAAAAACACTTTGAGGATGGCGGTGGTCCCAGTCATGGTAAACGACACCGTCAAAGAGCAAGTCCACACAGGTAAATTATTAAGAAACGAATTTTGAATTAAAGAAAAAAGAAAATAAATTAAATTCATCGAAAATTGTTTCCTTTCTCTATATGTGACGCGATCCCAAGAAAGGTACCTAAGAAGCAAACGAATTATAGGTTGGGTTCGTGTTAGATTTATCTTGATTAAAAGTTTATTTTCAATTATTTGAATTTGAAACCAATTTTTATTAAATATTTTGAATATAATGAAGACTTGAAAACCAACAACATTTCTATTTATTCATTTTTAAATGTAAAATAGAAAAGCAATTTCTAATCTTTACTTTTTGTTTTTGATTTCTAGTTCTTGTATTAATCGAAGTTCGCGAAATAAGCGCGAAAGAGAAAGGGACAGAGGACGTGAAAGAGAAAGGGAGAGAGAACGAGAGAGACAAGCAACGCCTCCCACAGCTTCTGGCAGTGGTTTGCAGGGTAATTAGATTAATTTCCCTTTACCTTTACATATATATAATTTAGACGACCATCTTGTAGAAATTTTGAATATTCTGAATTTTCTTATTTGAATTATTTAAAATGTTATTTATGACAAAAATGATAATTGTAGGAATCAGAGACCTTTCAGATCACATTTTCAAAATTTTGTCACCTATTTTTGTAATTTTTTGTAAATTTAGTGTAAAATTTTTGTAAGTTTCGTTTAAGTTTCTAAAAAATTTTAATTACTTTATATTTTAATAAATCTTGCTTTTAATTTGTTTAAACTTTCAACGAATGAAATTTTAGTTGACTTTGAATTTAATTCATAAAAATCTTAAATTTAATTCGTAAAAATTCATTTAACCTTTCAAATTTCAATTCATTTTATTTTTAATTACACGAAGAGAGAATAAATATATAAATTTTGTTAAAGTATTTTACTAATTGGGGAAAAAGTGGGACAAAGCGAAATTTTGATATAAAAAATACTAAACTTTAAAAAAAACTTATGTGAAATTTAGTAAAGTTATATTAGAATTTAATTAATATTCTTGATATCTGACAAAATTATACTAAATTTCACATAAGTTTTTTTAAAGATTAGTATTTTTTATATCAAAATTTCGCTTTGTTGCACTTTTTCCCCAATTTGTAAAATACATTTACAAAGTTTAATATATATTATCTCTCCGTGTAATCTTAAATTCAGTTGACCTAAATTTCGATTTATTTATATTTTGAATATCTAAAAATTTTGAACATTTAAATAAACCAAATATTATTTCCATATTAATATTTTCAAAAATTATTGATTTTAATAAAAATGAAATATTTTCAAACTTTATAAATTGTTTTTTTCCAAAGGTGACGCAATATTATAATACAATTTGAATTTGAAAAAGAAATAAATAAATAAATTTCTTTACTTTAAATTTTCAGAACTTTATTTTAAAGAATCTAAATTTTATTAATTCCTTATTTTTATTGATAAAATCCTATAGTCAATCCTATAGGTAAATTTTTAACTTATTAACCTTCAATTATAAAGAAAAAAAATTTTTTTTAATAAATACAAATTACTTAATTTTTTCGTCACTTTCTTATAACCTATTTTTAGAAAATAATTCACCTTTTTACCTATTTTAAAGAAAAGAGATACTGTGATTCCTGTAATTGAATGATAATCATATTCTATTAAAGAACGTATTTGAATTATTGACTTAAAAAATTTTTGTTTATAAAACTTGTACAAAAAAATACTTAGGTATTAGTTTAAAAATAATTAGTACCTATTAAAAATGGAAATGAAATTTTCAGAAATGTAAATTAAAATTATTTTCTATCTTTCATTTTCTTTGATGGTGGTAATTGTTTAATATTAATTATTTTAATTAAAGATAATACCATTGTGGAGTCAATTATTAAATAGTAATTAATAATTTAATTTCCATTCAATTGAAATAGAATAATATTTAATTATTTTTCATAATAAGTAGCAAATACTTTTAAAATTTAATTTAAATATAGAATTACGTCTCTAAAGTTTAAAAAAATTATTATTATTATTATTATTATTATTAATTTTTTATTTTTTATTAATAATTAATAATTTTCAAAAATCGTAATACTAAAATTGAAAATAATATTAATTAAGTATTTACTTAGTTAAAAATTAATTTTTTTAATTTGCGAAATAATTTGTTTAATAAAATACAAATTATACAGGAATAACAAAATAATTATCTTTTGAAAATTTAGGAACATTAGAATATAAAAAGTTATGTTAATAATTTTAATTATAAGCAAATTATTTAATTAATATTAATCCCTTATTTGCAATAAAATTTAAGAAATTTAATCAAAAATACTGCAAAAATATTAAATTTATAGAATTGCTAAGAAAAGTCTGGTTTTTAGTGTAAAATATTGAATTTAATTCTCGAATTCTTTAACTTTACTTTTTTTCACCTTTAAAACTTTAAAACCATAACGAATTTTAAAATGAAACCTTGATTTTTTTCTATTTCTGGTCAGTTTCATAAAATATTTAAGAAATTTAAAAATTCTTACACTAAAATTTCATTTTTAATCACGTTCCGAAATTGTAAAATACTTTTATAAAATTTGATAATTATTTCCTATTAAAGTAATGAAGAAATCATTTAGATTTCCAAACTTTGGGATAGTATTTTATTAGAAACCACTTGAAAGAATGTGTTCGTTTCATTATTTTCCAACAAATTAAATTTATTTTAAATAATCTAATTCCCAAAGATCTTTCTTAAAATTATTATTTATAATTCATTTATTGAATTTTACTCAAAAAATTCTAATGATAGTTGTATTTTTTAAGAGTGATAGTTGGAATTTTGATAAATAATTTAGTTTCAGAATGTTTGAAACTAGAATTTTCGAAAATTTTATTCCTGTGGAAAAGTAATAATAATGATTATATTGTAAAAAATAATAAACTGAAAAAAGTCAAGAAAAAAACAATGTTTGTATGTCAAAATCTGATATAGATGATTAAAAGAATAATAATGAAAATTTATTTTTATTGTCAATTAAAATTAGTATTTAAATCTAATTATAATTTATTCATTAACAAGCAGGTGACAATAGTCGCATGGGAGAGAATCATGAACATGAACTTTCAAATGGCTACAATAGCGGCGATGAATATACTGGTCGCACAAATCTTACAGCCGATGAATGGCAAGAGGTAAATAATCATTTTTTATTAACAATGAAAAATTGTTCTAATTTAAAAAATTCTTTTTTGCGAAGAAACCACTTTAACCTTTTTTCTATTTTCCCATAAAGCGTGACCGATGGTTTGAAAAACGAATGCGAAAAGTAGGCTTTATTGTTAAAAAAATGGGCGAAGACGGAGCTTGTTTGTTTAGAGCAGTGTCCGATCAAGTTTATGGTGATCAAGAAATGCATGGAGTTGTTAGGAAGCATTGCATGGATTATATCGTAAGTGACTATTCGTTAGAAGATATTTATTAGAAATTCAAAGAGAATTTATTGATATCATTTTCACGTTTTCTTTCCTTCAGGCAGCAAATCAAGAATTCTTTTCTCACTTTGTTGCTGAAGATTTCACCACATATGTAGATAGAAAACGACAAGAATACGTGCACGGAAATCATATAGAAATGCAGGCCATGTCCGAAATGTATAATAGAAGTGTCGAACTATTTTGTTATAGTACAGGTATTTTATTATTGTTACAATAATTAATTTACGAATCCAAATTTTATGAAGAAAAAAAATCCTATTTTCTTATTTTTCTTTTCTAATTTTGTAAAATTTCCAATTTTTACAGAACCCATTAACATTTTTCATGGAGTGCACAAAACGGACAATGAACCAATACGATTGTCATATCATCGAGTTAGTCACTACAATAGTATTGTTGATCCATATAAAGCAACAGTTGGCGTTGGTCTCGGTTTACCATCTTTTAATCCTGGTTCAGCTGATCGTGCTCTGGTATCAGATGCCGTCCGTCAAAGTGAGGACTTACATATCGAACAGGTATTAAAGTATTTAGTATTCATTTTTCAAATAATTAATTTCTAAGTATAAAATTTATACTTATTTCAAAATTACCAATTGAATTGTTTTCCTAATTTGTAGAACGCTCAAATGAACGAAATACTTCTCTGTCTCAAATATTTTTGAAACTTACTAGACTGAAATTACACATAATATTGAAATTAGTTTATTTAGTTGGAAATTCATTTTTTTAATTATAAAAAATAATAATTTATGACCAAATTCAATTATGTAAGTGGTAAATATAATAATTGAACATTTATTCGCACTCATCTAAGCTGAAACCAAATTAAAAAATTATTCCCAAAAATTTTAATAAAATTCTCAGAAACAATTGAATAATTTTTTTAAATTTTTCGAAAAAATTAATAATTTAAAAGAATTTTTATAAAATTTTTCGCGGGAATTCAATTATTTTCAATGCAATTTTAATAAAATTTCTTTAAAAAATTTAATTAATTATTCGCAATTTGAATTTGAATTCGCAAAAATTAAATTATTTCCATAAATAATAGAATATTTTAGATAAATAAATCAATTATTTTTAATATAATTGAGGGGCTGGATTAGGGTGGTCCAAAAATACATGGGAAAAAAATAAAATCGGAATTTTAATGCTCTCACCCCTAGGAATGTTCTATATGGAGAAAAAAATACCCCTATTTTTTTTTTGAAAATAAAAAAATATTTAGAGGTCGCTCAAAGCGCTCAAAGTTTTCCCATGTAAAATGCATGGGGAAAAACACTTTTTCGTAGAATTGGTATAGAATCCTTGAAAATCAATATTTTTCATTCAGCAAACTCTATTTTTCTCCAGAAGACTTCAAAGAATAGTGCTAAATTATTTATTTAATCATTTTTTTAAATGAATAGCACAAATATTGATTTTTAAAACATTATTCCATGTAATTGCTAATTTGTTTAAACAAATTATTATTGTTTATTTACAACTTTTTATCTAATTGAGCTAAAAAGTTTCGATTTTTTCTCAATTTTGCAACTTTTCAGGCCGAATGTAACCAGTCACTATCAACTAACTAAGAATATTAATTTTACCAATTGTTTAAAACAAATTACTATTGTTTAATTTTATCTTTTTATCAAATTGAGCTGCAGAGTCGCAATTTTTTTTCTCAATTTTGTATTTTTCCAAGCCAAATGTAACTAGTTACTAACAACAATCTAAGAATTACAATTTTACCAATTGTTTAAACAAATTGTTATTTTAAATTTGAAGCTATCGCAGTAGTAATTTCAATGACGTAA